>CAODLS011445963.1:0-25233 GCA_948243855.1 Flueggea neowawraea | reverse complement strand
TTTCACTAACATATAGAAGTCAAGACACCAAATCCAGAAAGAGATATTACATGGCATGAGGTAAAATTTTGCTTCAAGGAAAAAGAAAAAGAAGCACACATCTAGAATTCAAGCATGCAAAAGCACCCGATAACAATTGAAAAGTCATCAGCAATGATGTTATGATCATCATGAACCATCACATATTTATGTTAGCGAGATGCCTCATCTCATTAATGAGAGAAACAAAAGGTGTTAAATGCTCAATGATAGTAAATTAAAACTTGAGAAGACGACCTTTTTATATCAAGCCCATACATCTCAATTACTTCTTAGCATTCTGTTCCAGAATTCGTATGTCTAAGTGCATTTTGTACAAAACACAACATAAGTATATAAAACTTCAGATAAATAAGTTGCCAAATGATCAGAGCTTTTCTGACAAAGAAATAAAGAACCAGAAATGTCGTTTCAATATAATGATAAATACCAAGGGGAAAATAACAAAAAAAATTTCTTGACGTACTGTTTTATCAGTTGCAACACGGAAAGTCCCAGGGATTGAAACTCCAGCACCACCACCCATGGTAATGCCATTCAATAAGGCCACCTAGGAGGGAGATAATCAGTCTATTAGAGCATGTATAATGATCATTTACAAACTTAAAGAGTTAAGAGAAAGATTTAACATATTCAGTTTGCAAGAACACATAATTCAAAATTAATACTCAAGAAATGCACAAATATATTGCATGATATAGCTTAGCTGCCTTCGCAATCTTATTCTTGTATAAAAACGTACTTTCAACTTTCAAGATATGGACAAAGCAGGTAAACAAGTGCTACACTAGTTGTATAGGTTTATTGACAAGGTAAAAATGACTACCACATTAAAGATGCAAAGATAACGATAGGACCAAAATAAGAAAAAGAACAGGAGCTGGAAATTAATGAACTTATATAGCTGATTCAATACTCACATGCGGCTTCAAATATGTACCTAGCATGTATATGAAAGTATACAACGTCCTAAAGAAGTCTTTGCAGTCTTCAAACTTCCCTGCACAAAACAAAGCTATATGAACAAGAAAATAACAACAGTGCCAGTCTTCGAGTTAAACAAACAACCCGCGAACAAAACAATTTGACAATGAGCGGCAACAATTCTCATCAAAACAACTCAAGCTAACACACTGCTAGGATCAGGATAAAAATATATAATAAAACTGATTGAAATTTCATTATAGATTCAAATTACCTTTGTTTATCAAGTGATAGAGAGTAACAATGTCTCCACCGGCACAAAATGCCCTACCACTGCCCTTCACCAATTCAAACACAACGCCTCTAAACATACACACACAGACACTGAAAACTAATTAACAAAAATCACAAAACGAAACCGATACATCGGTTTACCTTCATCATGATAAAACCGATATCGGGATCATCCTCCCATGATTTATACAATTTCTGTAACTTCGCACCCTAGTAAATCAATCTCAATTAACAAAACCGTGACAAAAACACAAAAAAAAAAAAGAAACGAAGAAGTGACAGGTTGTGAACCATGACTGTAGTGAGAGCATTGAGAGCAGAAGGACGGTTGAGAATCGCAGTTCGGGAATGAGCTTTGCCTTCGACCAACACCTGTAAGCAAACGCAAGTGGAAATGAGGGATCAAGAATGTAATCGTTTAACAAGTTTAACCAAATAAAAGATAAAACGACAGCGTATAAAAAGGAAGAGACTACTTGTGTGTCAAGCTCGTCATGGACGTAACTAGAGCAGAGAGTTCTCCAGTGAGAGATGGAGGAGGAACGCCTCCGAAGAAAAGCTAATGCTGCTTTCTAGCTATGCATTGTAATGTCTCCGTACGTGTGTGTTTGCCTCCTTTTATGATTGATTTATTGAATTATTTATTTCTGTCTACTTATAGAAGGTGTCGTGCAATTTTTATTGTCTCCGACGTGAGCGTTTTGAATAAATAGTCGCAATACTCGTATACGCACGATTAATTATAATATCTATATGATATATAAAAGTTAAATATATTTTCATACTAATTTTATATATAACAAAATATTATTTTAACACTTATTATTTTAATTTTATGATATGTGACCGTTCTAATTAAAAATATTTAATATTTTGGTCTTATTTATTTTCTTTTTTAAGAAAATAAAAAAATATAAAAATAAATTTTAGGAGAACTTTGGTAATAATTCTCATATTTTTATAATTTTTTGATTTGAAACAACTTTTATTATAATCTCAAATATTTATAAAAATAAAATTAGAGTATAGTATTTCGAGATAATGTCTGAGTCTAAAACTAGTTTTTGTTTAAATTAATGAATAATATATATTTTTTATTTAAAAATATTTTTCAAATTAGTACTTCAATAATAAAAATTAAAATATTGACAACCCATGAGTGAAATTATAATTATTAAATATTTAAAAATATTATTAAAATTTCATAATTTTACTCATAATTTTTTTATGAATTAAATATGTTTTTTTATATAGATTCATCAAAATAAAAGATTTGACTTCATATATTATAATATTAATCAAGTGAATGCATATACATGCATTGAATTAAAATAATATAACTAATATTATCTTGATTTGATCGAAAGTATCTATTACTACTAATTTTTATATCTGATTCTCCCTTTTCAAAAGAACTATTATGTTGACAAAATTGATATATATATAATTACATAACAAAAAAATATATATAAAACAAAAATTGAGAAGTTTTTGTTATGTACTATATATTGATTTAAATATATATATATTGATTTTTGATATATATTAATAGATATGTGTAATTATTGATTTTAGAATTTTTTTGTATATTATATTACAAAAAAGAAAAAAAAAAGATTTAGAAGAATCAACCTATGTCAATCCGTTAATTAAAATGTCACTTCTCAAAACTTAAGAAGAATTCTCTAAATTTAAATATATATATTGATTGATTTATTTTTTTAATATTAAAGTGTCACTTGTCAAACAATTAAGGAAATAATTGTTGTAAATTTGAAAAAACTTTATAACTATTATATATATTTTTTATGAAACCTTTAATTATAAGTATATAATAAAATATAAAATATGCAGGATTATTTAATAAAAAAATTATTAATTTGTAAAAAAATAGAAAATAAAGATGAAAAAAAATAAAAAAATTGTTAAAAATATTTTTGATTAGTAAATATATTTTTTTTTAAAAAAAAAAAATGAAAAACAAAAAATTATTTTCTTAACTAAATATAATCTATCTTTCTTCTTGTTGATTAACTATACAAAACATCAATTAATTGCTACGTCTTTATTAGCTTTTAGCTTATTGAATTTTCTTTCAAGAGTTATTTTTATCCTGTTGTCATAATTAATAATTTGGTTATCCTAAGGAAAAAATATTTTAGAATCTTTTCTATTAGTTTTTAAAAAATAAATAAGAAATAAAAATTAACTATTAGAAGATGACGAAGTTCAACTTAGAAATAAAATTAGAAAATCAAAAAGAATGCATATATAACTTATTTTAATTTACTTCACTGTATCTTATATTATATTTTAAAATCAGCTTAATTTTTTAAAAAAAAAAGGTTAAAATATTAGTTACACTTTAGAGATACTAATGACACGTATACAAAAAATACGCCAAAATTATCTTGTTTGTTTCTTTTTGCATCATCATCTTCCGAAGTACCAAGACTGGACTAGAAAGAGTCCACGCTGAGTGGAAAGAGGAGGAAGGAGATGTGGGGACGAGGAGCCATGAATATAGACCTTCCCATGGTTCAATTCAAAGCTTCTTCACCATCTACGATGCCGTCCTCGTCTTCGCCTTCTCTAAACCTTCCACTCTCCATTAAGAGTAATTCACAAAACCAAGGTCTTAAACAACAATCATGCACTAGTCTTTCTTGCTCAAGTTGTGGAGGTAGCATAAAACAAGGGTTCGTACATGGAGCAGAAGATAAAAGTGAAGGTGGATCTTCTTTGTGTAACGCTGTTCTTGGTTATTTTCCATTAAAGTTTGAAGTTGAAAGTGCCATAGCTTCCCTTCAAAGGTGAGTAATCACAAAAATGTTAAATTACTAGTTTCCTATGATTCTATCAAGGCCTGTTTATTGGCTGTTGTGTCCTATCCTCATCTTGGTTACTTGTTGGCCCTTTTCTTGATTACTTGTTTGCAATTTCTGACACAAATTACACTGTTACTATGCTATATTTAATACTAGATGAGGCGATAACGACACGTAAATACGAATTGTGATCTTATAAATGCTCCAAAAATGAATAATTGTTACCCTCAGCAGTTATATGCATGGCATTTCTTCATCTTGGTTGGAGATGAAGCAGCTGAAGTAAATCTTGGAAAACTCTGATGCAAGAACATTAATGTTGGCTAGATGCGGAAGAATTCGCGAAGCCCTTCTTTGGCTGCAGACTGATCCATCTTTTAAGGTGCCTCTTCTTTGACTTGGCTCTTTGGTGGATGCTATATAATTGAGTTGGACTAAACTCTTATGGGTATATTTTTAGAGAATGCTGGTTTCGCTGTCATC
The DNA here is from genome assembly GCA_948243855.1 of Flueggea neowawraea. Classification (NCBI taxonomy): domain Eukaryota; kingdom Viridiplantae; phylum Streptophyta; class Magnoliopsida; order Malpighiales; family Phyllanthaceae; genus Flueggea; species Flueggea neowawraea. The sequence continues at coordinate 20,665 of CAODLS011445963.1, read as the reverse complement.
AGATCGAGCTCTCTGGAATGCTGTTGTGAACAATGAGATCGTGCGGAATGCGTTGGGAGATTTATGCGTTCCAGGTTCTTTACCTTGCCTTTAACCTGTTTCTTCTAATTTGAGCTTGAAATTGGCTTCGCCGGATCTATGGCACGGGTAAATCTTTGACACTGATTCATGCAGATGAAAATTGTCCCCTCAGAAGATCCGACGAAGCAGAGCAGCTGAGAAGCATGGTGGGATGGATTCTGGATATTGCAAAAGCAAAAGTGATTGAACTCATTCAGAAGTTCCAGTCCTTCATCGATGAAGGTTTTCAACAACTTGAGAAAGGGGGCGGAAACCCTATCCGAGACAGCACAGAGAAAGTTGATGACAAGATCGCGTCGTCGTTGCTTCTCTCCGTTGTGATCCTCCTGGTTGTAGTTCTTGCAAGAGCCGGCGTGGCTTGAATAGACGGGAGTCTCTTCGACATTGTTCCTTGTTGGGGGGTTATTATCAGTACAAAGAAGCCGAAAAGTAAAACAATTTGAGACATATTAACAATCACTACATCTCTTCCTTAAGGATCTTAACTTTCGATCACTTTCTTACACCGTCGAATTGTTATCCATGGCTACAGTGACATTGATGAGTCACCGGAATCTCAGGTAGGGAACAAGTCAAGAAATTGTTCCCTTCTTACCGGCCGGCCATGGATAAAGGTCTTAGATACCGATATATAATTTTTCAGCATCAAATTCTATTTGCGATTGCAACAAAACCATTGTTGGCGAGAAAAAAATAAGATGTTAAAGGATTTTTCTAACTTTTAACTCAAACTTGTCAGAAAACCAAGAGATGTACAAGCACTTTCCATATATTTAACTCATGCAGGAAGCAGTTTCATAATCTAGACTGACTACCAAAATTTTGGGCCTGTCAAGCTTCGATCAACAGCGGAACCTTGGGTGGCAATCTTTTAAATTCTTGAAGAGAATTCCTCGGCCTGTTCAGGATTAACATAAGCTCTATTGTAAGTAAGGCAGTGAAAATCATTTTTAAAACAAAAAACTCCTATAGGCAGAGTCAGAATGGTCATTGCATGAAATCAAATCATAAAGAAGACATTTAAGTAATTAGATACTGACCTTTTCATCAATCCACATTAAAGAACTTAGTTGATTGTTTAAGATTCGGACGACTACGTCCAATGGAGTCATCCCGTCAATTGCATCAAGTTCACCACCCTAAACATATACCAAGCAGACAAGAAATGTTATCATTTCAGAATTTGTTTACCAGCGCGTTGGGAAGGAAAATTAATGCAATGAAAGCTGACCTGGTTGGCGTTCAGTGTCTGGATAGCTGACTTAATCTGTTCTGTCATCTGCTCCAGTTCCCTCTCTACAAACTCAGCCTGCTCGTACCTGGAAACAAGGCCAACAAAATGTAAACAATGAAACAGAGGAACATAAAAAAGTTAGCAGCTAAAGTGAGTCCACTAAAATGATGTCTCCTTTTTCAAGTGAAAATTCATTAAGTTTAATATAAATCTGCAGGAGATCTTGTATCATGATTCACGAGAAAAATGGTGTAGCAAGGCAACCTGGCGTTACCATATCACCATAATAGAAGATCTAACCCAAATATAACACCATCATCTAGCAGTATAATCAGACACTTTAGCTAAAAAGTGAATCGTGACCTCATGGAACATTAGGGGGCTTGTTTTGCTTGGAAAACTATATCCTAGTTTCTGCTTTCAATTTTCTTGTCAACAAGAAAATATTTTTACAAAGTGAAAACAAATTCAATTTAAACAAATTTTCTAGTTTTCCATCTCTATTTTCTATTTTTCTGAAAAAAAAACTTTCCAAACTAAACAGCCCCTAAACAATTCAATTTTTCAAACTTATTTGTTGAGACGACAAGTCGTGATCAGTGTGTTCATCCTTTGATTTAAATTTGCACCCTTTTACTACCAAGTACGATTTTGGGCAATTCCATCCAGGAAGATGACATCAAAATATGAATATAGGAAATTTCTGACCCTATGAGGGCAAAAAAAAAATATATTGAGTTCTCACATGGCATCCCTTGTCGATGCAGCCTCATCATCAAGAAGCAATCCACGCTCATCCTTGTATATACGTTCAGCTTCTTCTTCAATGCTTTCCAAGGCCTTATCAATCTATGATACATACGCAAATAAGTTAATGGACACCTTCACAATGACTGCCAATTCCTGCAATTGAATGTTCTATAGCAAAATACTAAGCTTAAAAGGTGAAGAATTTGGAAAAGACAATTTAAAAGGAAAAGTGGCAAATGCATTTAGATAGAACTCTCATTTTCCAAAAATGCCCAACCAAGACAAAAAATTCACATTACTCCACAATTTCAAAAGAGTATACAGAAAAAGAAAAAAACAATTCCATGAAAATTTAATAAATGGGAAGACTGAAAATATATGAATCCTAATGAAAGGAAAAATCGTAGCAATGACATTTGATTCAAGCAAAAAAGGTGTATAAAATAGAGCAGCTATCTATGATAAGGTTGATGGAGCTATAGGTCTCAACTAAGTTTGGCAGCAATAGAAATGGTTGAAGTCTGCCGCAAAAAACCAGCATGGACCAGCAATTTCTAATATAACCATGTGGATTGTGGACTGCATATTCACTATGGCATTTTGCTAGGTACCAATATCAACTATTAGTGGTAAATAACGGGAAGCAAGCAATAGGATAAGGAAGGGATGACTAAGGAATTGCTTATAAGGAAACTCCCATCATAACAGTGTGGAGGAGAGAAAGCAGGGATAGGGAAGGAAAGTTTTTACAGGATTGCAAGTATGTAATTCTTCATGCATAAACCAAGACACCAGAACTAGTAACAGATACACACAAATAGTCAATTTGATTAATCGCAAGTGATTAATTGGACACCAATTCTAAAATTTCTTGACAACAGAACCATGAAATACCTCCTGCTGATGGGTTTCAAGTAACTCCAATTGTCGTTCCAAGTTAGCCTGGGTCTCCACCACTTTTGCCACTTCAATCTGAATGACATTTATAAGTAAGCAAAAGAAATAAAGACAAGAACATATCATGAATGACATTTACAAGAAACCATTAATTATTGATTAATAGTCAACGAGATTGTAAATAGTGTGATATACATGACTGGTAACTAATTAACTTATCAACTAAATAAACATTAATTATTGATTAATATTGTCGAATTTTGAATTAGAGATACTTAAATAATACAATTTATCGCTAAGTCAAGTAGAGTTAACTTCTAGTCAAATGGGGTATTCAATAATTGTTTCAGTTATCAATAATTAAAAAAAATAATAGAGTTTATCACTCTTTTCTGTTTATAAAAATATTTATTGAAATGTTGGCCACTCAAAGCTGCAACTTCTAATTGATTAAGGGCCATATAAGCCAATACATGCAGTGGCGATCTTTTTTAATTTTTTTTTAATTTTGAAAAATATTTGTATGAGTATGGAGCAGTGGAGATATTTTTAAAGTTTTTTAAGAATATTTGTGTGGGTATTGTGGAGACGGCGAGACAAGCGAGGCTGAAAAACATCGGTTCAAGTGAGTTGTGATGGAGAACGAGTTCGTGTGCTAAATTGACTATTCCAATAAGAAGTGAGTGCTGAGAAGGCATTTTTTTTAATTTTCTTTCACAATAAAATTAACTATATATCTTGTCGATGCTTTACGTTCTGATTTAATATATGCAGCAAATCTCTTTATTGTTTTTTAAGTAATTATATCTTTTTTTCTGCATAATTAATATGAGTCGATTCCACAGTTTAAAGTCGACTTACTTCAGCAAGATAGTCCCACTAATCTTCGAGGATGGGGAGCGCTTGAGCCTTGATGCCTGATCCATATCATATGACTTTGCATTAGCGCTCTAAATGAGCGGAGCGGCTCGGTGCTCGGCTAGGTAAAAACTTGTTTATGACTCAGATCGATAATAAATGAGCCGAATTTGAACAAAATTTAAAGTTTGACTTCGTAAATGAGCCGGGTTTGAACACTCAAAAGCTCGACTCAAAAAACTCGTGAACAAAACTCATTTCGTGTTCATGAACGGACTCGTGAACATAAGCTCATGGACATGCTTGATTAACAAGCTCGTGAACAGGCTCGTTTAATATATTCTTTTATTATTATATATGAATATACACTAAATACTGCTCGACTTTAAGATCATTTATGTTAGTATAAAGAAATATACACTAAATATTATGTGTCATGTATTCTTGTTCTACCTTTAAATTATTGATGTTTAACTTGAATGTGTGTACAAATGTGTACACAACATGAAATTTAGGTGTACAACGTGAAATGTAAATATACAAAATGTGTATACAACATGAAATTTTAGGTGTACACAATATGTGAATGCAATATGTGCTTTTACTCCCTAGCAATTTCTATTTGTTAATGGAATAGAACCCTTTTTGTACTTGACTAGTTTAAAAAAGATTTCTCCACATGAAAATTTACGAAGTTTAGAAATGTTGAATTTAATTTTCTGTATTTCAACAAAAAGTTGTTTCTCCTTATTTATGGGTACAAAGTTTAGAAATGCTAAATTTTTGTGTATCATATAATAATATATAAGGTATATGATATATTTATATCATCTTTAAGTTTTGTACACACAAATTTTATGTTGTAGACCTTTTGGACACCTAAATTTAAGGTTATGTACATCTTTGTATACTTAAATTTCATGGTTTATACTTTTGTAAACCTAAATTTAATGTTCTGTACATCTTTTGTACACCTAAGTTTCATATACTGTATACCTTTGTAAACCTGAACTTTAGGTGTACAACATTAAATTTGGGTTTAGAAAGGTGTACAAAACTTGAAATTTATGTGTACAAAAGGTTTACAACATAAAATTTTGGTGCAAAAAGGTATACACAACTTGAAATTTAGGCATACAAAAGGTGTACAACATAAAATTTTGGTGTACAAAGGTGTACAAAATATGAAATTAAGGTGTATAAAGGTGTACAACATGAAATTTATGAGTACAAAATTTATAAATGCCATAAATATTTCATGCACAAATACTATTGTTTCTTCAACATTAGTTAAACTATGTGCACAACATTTATAAACTATATTTGAATATGTCATACACAAAATCTTTAGTACTTTTGCCCAAAAATTGACACCCAATTGGTTTTGCTATTTTTATTATTGTAGAACTATTTTGTCCATTGCAAATTATGATAGCTTGATCAAGTCTCTCCACTACGAATGCAAGTTTCATAATAATCGTGGATATGCATATTGTTATTTCCTCTCCAATCAAGTTGGTATGCATATTGTTATTTTCTCTCCAATCAAGTTGGTAAACGGTCAATTTATATGTGCTCTTCCTTTCTTAGTGATAATTTCAACAATGACATTTATTTCTCCTACTAGGATAAACTAATATTTCGTTCTTCAATTTGTTCCTTATTTTTGCAATTCTCATTTTCTTTGGTCTATTAATCAGAGGAGAAATAATATATACTATATAGTAGTAACTATATAGTATATATTAATGAACATATATATTTATACCAATTCATTAAATATGAATAATTTTTGAAAATAAAAAACGTGTATAATGGATTAATGGTCTATATATTTAGTGTGCATATTTTAACTTCAATGTTATTTTTACTTTCTTACCAAGGAGCAAGGTTAAGTAAAGTAAAAGTATCTATATCTTGAGTAGAGTTAATATTTTCTGAATTTACCCAAGTTAGATGATGAGATTTTTTGTCATTGTGAGATTACAAAAATAGGAGAGGAGAGGACTAAGGATTGGGGTTAATTAGAACAGAAGAGAGCCCAGCAGCACCAGTTAGAACGGGACTTTGCCACATCCCACCCGGTTCCCACTTTACTTAAACACTCATCATGATCAAGTAATGGCTCGATACTTTCCACGCTCCACCCTGCACTCTTCACAAAAAACCCTAGCGCCGCTCTTCGCCTCTTCCTTCCTTCGTCTCGTTCCCGCTGACTATCTCTGTCTCTCTAGTCTCCGCTCTTCACGAAAAAACCCAAGCGCCACTCTTCCTTCCTTCGTCTCATCCCACTGAGGCATTCTCTGTCTATGTGTGTTTCATAATTTTGGGTTATAGCTGAGGCGCAGCAGCTTAAGGAATCGGTAATTGTTGTTTGGTATGTGGATATATTTTCTGTTTTCTTTTAACTGTGTGAATTTGGGAGGTTTCGATTCAGTTTGGCGTGTTTTGTCATATAGGTTTCTGTTTATTTAGCGAGAAAGTGTGGAAATTGAAGTGAAAGTCTGGATTTTTATCATTTTTTCCCTCAATTTGTGAGATTTGATTGCATTTTGTTCAATTTGTTTGTCAAATAAGCGAATAATTGAAATGAATACACAAATGACAACTTCTTTATACCCATCCACTAATGATCCCTGCGAAGATATCTATTAGTCTCTTTAGAGCCAGAAATGTTTAATATTTTAAGCAGAACCATGATTTTTGTTTGATTGTTATTCTTATGTTGGACCTGTTATGAATGGTGTGTTTGGTATCTGAGAAATGTTGGTGGAAAGAAAGAGTTCATTGAGTCGAGTTTTTAATCGAGCAGAGCTCGAGTGGCTCGGGAGTTTCTCCATGGTATTTCGAGCAGAGCTCGAATATTTGTAAAAGCTCGAGCTCAGTTACTATAGAGCTGAGCCTAAACACCTCAAAGTTCGGTTCGGCTCGGTTTGGTTGTAGCTCTACTTTGCAACGAATGGTGATGCCTATATCCCATTGTCAAAGTGTCTAATTGGCAGGGAAGAGCAAAATTTTTTAGGTGCATTTAATGAGCTCATACATGTGTCAAGATCGGGCAACGCTATCACTACGAAAATTAGTATGAGTTGCTTCCACAGTCTAAAGTTGACTTACTTCAGCAAGATAGTCCCACCAATCTTCGAGGGTGGGAAGCGTTTGATGCTTGATCCATATCATATGACCTTGCATCGGATGGTGATGCCTATGTCCCATTGTCAAAGTGTCTAGTTGGTAGGGAAGATCAAAAATTGTTGGGCACATTTAATGAGCTTAAACATATGTTAAGACCGGGCAACACCGTCACTGCGAAAATTAAATGCAAGATTTGTGCAAATGGATGGTGAAAGAACCGATGCAACTTTTTGCTCAACCATTTGAGGCACGTGTGTTTGAAGTGAAAGTGTTCTCGAGGAATAATCTAATGGGCTAGAAACTAGTTGACCTCGAGTAGCAAGACCTTGGGCAGGCTGGTAGACTGTATCTGAGCAAACAAACTCGAACCCAATTGTAACACCTCGCCTGTTTTGGTTAGTTCCTCTGTAGCACTTCGTTCAATTCTGATAACATCTTCTGTAGAACCTTGTTTGAATTCGATTGAACGTCAATCAATTCCGATTTGATCTTGAGTTTGGGATGTTGAATTGATGTTTGAGGAGGTTAATTGACGATATTTTTGTAAGGTTAGGAGTTGTTGAACCTCGGGAATGATCTGACACATGCAAGAAAGCGAGAAAAGTCGCGTATGTGGGCTGAAATTTTAGTAACGTACGTTGCAGTCAAAGATAACTTAAGTTATCTCAGAATCATGCTCAACGTATGTTGGCACAACATCAACGTACGTTAATCATGCACAACATACGTTAAGTCTTCTGAGATGTATGTTGTGAAGCACTTTTTCACATCTGAGGCTTTTGGGCGTAATTTCAAGCATCATAATGTACGTTGTCCACATGAAGACGTATGTTGTGAATCTGACATGCACGTTGTGTATTAGTATGACATGTTTTGCTTTTAAATTCGCTAAAACAGTGCATTTTGATCTGTGGGTTTCAAACTCCAAACTTGATCCCTTTTCAGCTTAAACTTATTTTCTTCACTCCTCTCACTCTCAAATCCATCTTTCAACATCTCATTGTCTCTCACTATTTGCTTTTGATTCTTTGAGGTAAGAACACGTCTTTAATCACTTTTTTTTTTCATTTCATGCTTGATTCGTGTTTAGAATTGTTGGGCACTGTGAGTGACGATTTTAAATCCTAAGGCTTGATTTGATGATTTATGTTAAAATATGAGTTGATTTATGTTAGATCTTGATAGATTAAGGCTAGAGGAACATAGATTTAGTATTGAGGATTTGAGTTGTTTTTGGGTAGGTTAGGATTTAATCCAAAAATTTGGGAATTTATGATGATTTTGAGTTTGTTGATGAAATTGATGGTAGATTTGAGTATCTGAGATTGATTAGAGTTTATTTGAGCAATTTGAAACATTAGGTATTGATCAGAACGAGTTTTGTGGTGTTTTTAATAGATTTCTATTGCAAAGATTAGTTTGGAATTTTTTAAGAATTTGAGGTCTAATTTGTAAATTCTTACTAGTTGGTTGACCGATATGTAATTTTTGAAAAGTTCGGAGCTTAATCTGTAATTTTTTGAGGTTTTAGGGACTAAAGTATAATTTTATAAAAGTTGATGAATTAGATCGTAATTTTGCGAAATGATCGGTTTTTGAGAGGAGAGTATTAGATCTTTGATCGAAATAAAATTTTTGACATCGTCGTGGGTTGGGATATGCATTTGCATTTCATACATATTCAGCGATGTCAGAGTTACTGTGTCTGATTTCTATTGTAATAAAATTCTGTCTCAAGTTATGTTCGATTTTGAGGTGACCAGTCATCTACCGGTAATCCATGAGTTGGATTATATGGCTCCGCTTCCAAGTGAATGGGATGCCATCTTTAGACACTGAAATGTGTTTTCTAAAATTATATGTTTTTGTTATGATCCAACCTTTGCATGTAATCTAGAATAATTAATAGTTAGTAATAATAAAATATGATTTATGTGAAACCTCTGCTATGAAAAATATGTTTTGAAAATTATTATGTTTTCTAAAATAAATAATTTGTTTTGAAGCTTATTATATTTTTTCTGCAATAAACACTCACTCTGTTTTGGGTTTTTAATATATTTTCTGTAACAAATATTCTGTCTGTGATTGATATATTTTTGTAAATAATTTGTTTGCTCTGCATATTTGCTTAAAATGTTTTTGATATATTTATTTAAATTATTCTGATATGGAACATCTGGTTATGAGGTAGCATATCCTTTGATGTACTAATGCTTTGTTATTTGCCTAAGTGACTATTTTCTACCTAATTGGCTATAATTTGCCTAAGTAGTTGTACGTTGCCTAAGTGGCTATAATCTACCTAAGTGACTACCATTTGCCTAAGTAGCTATTTCTGATTCATTGACTCTGTTTCGTTTGATACTTGTTAAAATAAGTATTTTTCTTTAAGTATTTTTAGTAGTAATTATTTTGTATGATAGCATAGTTTGCTATGTCTGCTTATTGTTTTTGGAAATGCTTTCTAAATTATATATAGATGAGTGTATATCAATATTATCTATGAATATATGTGTATGTGGCATTTTTAGAAAATGTTTTCAAAATAGTTTATGTGAGTCTTGGAGACACTCTAGAGTATAGGTGTAAGATTTAACCGTTGGGCCGCAAGAACTAACCAATTCGTTCTGAATCGCACAATAATTTGCGATTTTTTATAGATTTAGATTGGGTGTGCATTATAATTTTATAAATTTGCTAATTTGCGGTTTGACTGTGGTTAATAATATATTAAAATTGCTCAAACCAAACCGCAACTGCCTAATCACTATATATATATATATATATATATATATATATATATATATAAAACAAGACCCACTAACTTTACTACATTTTATAATTAAACCAACTCAAATTTATAGTTGAAGGCGGTATGTTTTGAAATTATTCTAAATTATATGCAATTGTAATTTTAATGAAATAATATTAAGATTATTTTTAATATTATTATTTATTTTACTTTGTTTAGCTGTTTATTTTTTTTATACGTTTAATAAAACACAAACCATTAAAACCGACCAAATCGCACTGCAACTGTTGGGTTAGATTTAGTGGATTTAACCGCAATAGTGGTTTAACTACAATTGCTATTTTTTCAAACTGCAATTTGCGGCATGGTTTGGTTTGAAGACTTATTTAGTAGTGAGTGTCTTTTTTTTCGGGCCATAGCCCGTCTGTTTTGTAGATGCCCCACACTGAGATTCTTGTTTGTAGTTGGTTCAAATTATTATTTTGTTAACTATTTTTATTCACAAATGTTTTACATATATTTTTGTATAAAATATATTTTTTATACTTATATTTTATATGTATGAAAATGTTTTGTTATTCTGTAATCGCTTAATGGATAGAAGTTCTGTACTGCGAGACTTGTACAGGATGGGTCGGACTTATGGTTCAATTCGGTTCATCTCGTATGCCAGTCATGGTCCGATTTTGGATTGTGACACCAAGATTACATATTCCCGAGAAAAATATAGCAATAGCAGCAAAAGGATTTGACTCGAGGAAGGCTATAACACATAACAAGTCTTAGCTGAAGAAAGCAGTTGTCATGAAAGATGGATACATTCACGACTGAGGAAGTTACAAGAACGTGAGAAGTTACACAATGTGGGAGGTTGAACATGGTGACAAAGGCTTTGCACATAGAATGTGGGGCGAGAACTTAGTAAATAACTGTCGAAATCCTCTAGTATAAATACAAGAAAGAAGCATGATACAAAGGACACGTCAAAGACCAAAAATTCTTGCATTTTAGTTTCAAAGTTCTTTGCTTTCAGTTCTTTCAATTACTTTAGTTTAGCCGTTTGTTGTGAAGTGTGGTAGAATTTGGACATTCCCTACTGCACAAGTAAGCCTTTAAGACTTTACTTTTATTTACTTGCTTTCCTTTACGTTTCAGTTTAAAACTCCATTTACTCTCCATATAATTGTCGACAAAGTTGCATGGTGAGTAACGCCATTCTTCGATCGTTGGCTTTTGGTTTGTAATTTATGTATTGTTATACTAATTTTAATGCAAGTATTAGTCCTCGACTATTCATTTTTCTTTATTATTTTGTTATTTTACTTTATTAATTTCTCGCACTTAAAATCTTAGGCTAGTAGGCACTATCAAACCTCTTTTAGTCAAATTACGCGGGCACCTCGTTTTACTTTATTTTTTACGCAAATAGCCAACCTATTTACTTAATCTTGAGTTAACACTCTCGAGCATCCCATCCTCGAGGACGAAATCCTCCAACACTTTTTGGTGACTACAATGGGAGACAATTCGTAAGGAATGGCTAAACGAGTAACTCGAAGTGCAATTCTTTAGTTACAACCTAAAGAAAATAAGGGCAAGAAGTAACTTCACCAAAAAGGCAAGTAGCTTCTCTAATGGAGTTAGGTTTCCCGGTGTTTGAATCATGATCGAAATTTTAAATTATGTGATATATATATAAATGGTAACTAATTAACTTATCAACTAAATAAACATTAATTAATAATTGATATGGTCGAATTTTAAATTAGAGACACTTAAATAATACAGTAAATCACTCTTTTCTGTTCGTAAAAATAATGTATTGAAATATTGGCCACTAAAAGCTGCAACTTGTAATTGATTAAGGGTCATATAAGCCACAACATGCAGTGGAGATATTTTTAAAAATTTTAAAGAATATTTGTATGAGTATGGGGCAGTGGAGATAGTTTCAAAATTTCTGAAGAATATTGGTGTGAGTATGGCGGAGACGGCGAGACAAGCGAGGCTGATAAACATCGGTTCGAGTGAGTTGTGATAGAGAAAGAGTTCGTGCTAATTGAGTATTCATATATCTTGCGGAGGCTTTACATTCTGATTTGATATATGCAGCAGGTCTCTTTATTTTTTTTTAAAAAGTAATTATATATTTTTTTTTATTTTCTGCATAATTGATATGAATATGTGTGCATGTGAATATTTGTGATGCTAATTAGGCGTTGGGCAATTTTCTGCTCATTTTTTTTATATTTTGGCAGAAATTTCAAAGTTACTCAGCTATTACACCAATTTTATAATTTACATTTTTACGCAGTTGTTTAAAACTTGTTTAGAATTTGTTTTAAATATGTTTATTTTTGAACTTGTTTATATGTTGTTTAAATGTTGTTTTTTGTTTTAAAATTTGAATGTTGTTTATATATTGTTGATATCTTCAACGTCTAAACAAGATATTAATAACATATAAATAATATATCAACAACATATAAATTACAGATTTATATATATATATATTTAACATATAAACAAGATAGCAATAATATATAAACAACATTTAATATCTATATGTTATTAATATCTTGTTTAGACGTTGAAGATATCAACAATATATAAACAACATTTAATCAATATATAAATAATATATAAACAAAACTCTGTGAATTTGAAAATATATATCCATGAATCTAAAAAATTACATGTATATAAACAAAATATTACAAAGTGTATTTATAATAAGTGTACCATATTCATAATAAGAAACATGAATTATTAAATCTTATCATTTTTATAATATAATATAATATATACATTGCTCTACTTTTTATATTCTAGATGAATAAAATTTCAAGGCTATTGCGCTCGTGTCCATTGCCACACAGGAAAATCCTATAGTTGGACATGTGACAATAAACAAAAGACCCTCTAGAGCATGTACAACAACCGCTTTAACAATTTTTCTTAAAAATATAATTTTTTAGTGTTACAATTGTTTGAAATTTTGAATTCAACTTTATTCTCACTTATAATGCAACTCCATTCTCATTTACAATGCAACTCTTTTTTTTTTAATATTTTACTAATAAATTAACTAATAATTTTAAAAAATTTATAGTTCATACCAAATTTAAAGAATTATTATTCACTATTTACTACTGTTCATCTTCTTTATCAATAAAATATTTATTTTTTAATATTTTCTCTTTTCAATATACAAATTTTAATAAAAATTAACACACAAATAAGAATAAAATAATATATTTGACTCACAAAGTTGGAGAGTCTGGTGTACATGAAACACAAATAAATCCCTCGCTTCGAGATATTGTGTAAACAGTTGTTTCACTTCAACCCTAAAACTTCCATAAACATCTACAAATTTAGATTTTAGCCATTGGAAGAGACTTTCCAAAGCAACTTAGGAATTCCTCCAACCTTTCTATATTGTGCAAGTATGCTGAACCAAACCCATTAACTGCTAACCAGCACCTTCATCAATAATTAAAATTTGAATTATGGGAGTGCGGGAATAGCTTTAATTTTCTTTTTTGGGTTTATGAGTTGCCTATTGCGAAAGTAATTAATTGCATAGTCAATGATGAAAAGGTGACGATGGCATCAGTACCAGTGATTTAGAAATGGTTGGAGCACAAAGGGAAATATCAAATTAAATAAGGCACTAATATGACGACAATGATTACGAAATTTGATGCTTATGAGTGTTATTGGTATGATGCTGCCGGAATAATGCCAAAAATATATTTATAAGTGGCCAACAATTCCCTCCTTTGGCCGTCTATTGTGGAATATGATGACAACATGTCAACATCTTCAAACAAGTTGTTGCCACTTCATTGTAATTTTAGGAATTAACGTTTGATCAATTATGTGCATGTACAATTATAGTTGAAGCTCAAAACCCTCGTCATTGCATTATTATTTTTTTCAACTATGTGTACATGCTCTCTTACTTTCTAAATTGGACAAAGTGACTAACTATAGATAGTGTCATTGATAAAATGTTGCTGGGTTCAAGATTTGTATTGTCGCATCATTTGACTTCAGGGCCATTGATTCACACCATTTTTGTAATGCTTCATTGAACTATGAGGTTTACTTTTGTCAACGGGAAAAAGAAAGAAACTATGAGCTAGGTTTATATGAATTTTGATCAACCTTTAAAAATCATACTATAAGGTTTAATGCACTTGGTAGCGTTGATTTGAAGAGTACTCGTGTGGACATAATGTGGACTAATTGATCCCTATCGTAATTTAAAAAAGAAAGAGAAAGCCGCTAAACAATGTTGAAACATGAAATGGTGGGATTCCTCTTTCGTTTTCTACCAGCCTACGAGTTGGTCGCTTACTCACACATCAATTGAGCTTCACATAAGCCATCATCATCAGCTTCCGCAAATAACACTTAAGGTTCGCTCAAATGCACTTTCAGCCCATTTATTCCAATCTAATTCCAATTTTCCAGCACTTACAAAGTCACGGTTGCAATGGCCTTTGATTTCTAATCGTGGAAATAAAACAGGAGCTCAAACTGATACCGAGCACAAGAATTCCACTACCCCACCACGACTATCTGCCGTTGGCTTTCAGGATAATGACGTCCCTTCTACATCTGTGGGCCCCCTTGCGGACGGTTCTCTGCCAGGTGGGTTATATCTCAACCTTGTCACAATCTCAAAGAAAACCTGAAGGTATACAACCTCGTGGTTTCTTGAAGATGCTCAAGAATTCTGAGAAGCAACGGCACAACGATCCATCGGCAAATGCAAAGCAAAAGTCCAAGGTCATACGGCTAAAAGAGAATGACGAATTAATGGAGAAAATTGAATCTAATTCAATCATCAAGAGGCGTAATAATATGATTCTATCACCTCCTTAAATAATGAAAGAAGTCCACAAAGAGGCTTATGCTACGTAGGGAGTCTTGTCTCAGCGCAGAGTGGTTGGTAAAGATAACTAAGAAGTTGTTCTACAAGCTTTTCAAAGTAATGTCATTGATGATTTAACTAAAACTCTTTGAACTTAGCTATAACTCTTTCAATTATTCTTATTAGGTTGTTAGTTTTTTTTTTATCATGGTTTTCGATAAGTCGGTTTTTTTTTCATGTTGTACAAGAATATTTTTCATGCTTTTCTTAGAACACTTCTTTGTGTTTTAGACTAATAAAATCATAGCGCAATCTACGAGACGTATAGGCGTAAAAATAAAAATGTGAAAGGAACTAGGAAATTCATTACAATGCCTTTCTATTGGGCCTTTTTTTTTATCAAGGACAATAACGTCCAAGACCCCAATCCTTGGTGCCACTCGAACCTAAATTCCCTTATGATGTAAGTGTAAGTCTTTACTGCTAAGGCATCCATAACGTTGCTTTTGTCGGGCCTTGTTGGGCTTAAATAAAAGAAGGAACGACGTGGTCCACTTACTTTAATATCTAATATTTGCTGCGCATGGTATGACTACAGATATTATAAATTAACTTTTCCCGTAATTGTTAATTCACAATTCTGTAATAATTAATTCATCTCGTTTTTAGATATATTAACTTAACATATTTATTGGTACGGTGTCATTTTGGTTTGTTTTCACTTTGTGCGTACTTTTGGCGTTTATAATCATTAATTTTCACGGTTAATTATCTTGGTTTTAAATGTTTTGCCAAAATTTCATCCTTGATTCAGGGTGCTTCAAATTAATTTTCAAATTTTATTGTTTTGCATTTAATTTTCAAATTTTATTGTTTTGCCAAAAATTTTTCGTATGAGATCCACTATCATTCAACTTTTCATTTAATTTTCTTTACAATATATACTACATAAAATATATTTTTTTCATACAAAATAATTAAATAATTTTTATTACTGAGAAAATATATATTTTACGAATAAAACCATATTTTTTCCAAAATATAATTAATTTTAAAATAAAAAATTAAATTATACTCAAATAAATTAAAAATATACTACATAGAAATTGAACTATTAAAAATATATTACTCCTAATAATAGAATATATAAAATATAATTAATAATAAATTAATTTTTATTAATAAAATAAATACAATATAATTAATAATAAATTAATTTTTATCATAATTCTGTTCGAAACAATTACACTACATAAAATAAAAAAGTACTGCTTTGGACCGCCCAAGGCGGCTCGGGCTGTTCAATGCAATGAAAATTTGGTTTTTTGTCCATTGCTTCTGTTGTGGATGTCCTAAAGAAAAATCATACCTTCCCAAAAAAATGGTTTGCCACGTCAGAAGCAAAACCCCTGAAGTGTGATCCAAACTTTGAGCCACGTGGATTTCAAATTTTGGGAAACTCAACATGGGCATAGTTGTCATTACGCACTCAAAACTCACTTTATTTCCCTCCGTTTCTTTTCCCTCCAACCAAGCTTTCCGTACGGTTGAGTAAAACGACCGTCAGTTCTCGGAAAACATGAAATACGAGCAGACACTAACGGCTTCAGTCGCCGTCGTACTCGATTACGACGCTCATTCAATCGACGAGCCGATAGATACAGCTGAAATCGGCGTCACGGCGACGCGGAAACCTCACCGAGTGGAAGGTCTCTCGTCGCTCATACGGAGATACCTTCTCGGCGTCAACGTTGTTTTAGGTATATTTGTTGTCGTTTGCATATTCGATCGTATATGACGGTGGAAATTGACGGAGGTTTTTTGAGGCAGTTTCTGACCGTTACTCTTTTTATATGTTGTTTTTGCAGGAGATGAGGTATGTGATTTGTAGCAATACGTCTCCTAATTTTGGTAAATTGTGTTGTTTATAGTTTAGAATCGTAGAGTTGATTCTTGTGTATTCGTTTTCGATGCTTTTTGTTAATGTTTTTTTTAGAGTTGATGCTAAGAAGTTATGTTGAAATTGCTCATTAAATTCTTGGAGTAACTAAAATAGATATAATTTTTTTTATTGGCACGTATTTCATTTAATTACTTCCTCTGTGTGTGATCATCTGAATCTGATCTGCTTTTGGCAGATGGGATTAGGGAAAACTATGCAAGCGATTGCATTCTTAAGTTACTTGAAAGTTTGACGCATGATATCCGGACCATTCTGTGAGAGTTTGACTTGTGGAGGCATTTTGGTTGAGTTTTAGAACTCTGCACTCTCAAACTAGTATTGACTATTCAAAATTCTTCGTTTGTGTTGCTGGATTGTTTGCAGTGGTATTGTGTCCTCTAAGTGTGACTGATGGTTGGGTCTCTGAAATATGCAAGTTTGCTTCAAAACTAAAAGTTCTCACTTATGTTGGCGATAAGGAGCATTGGCGCAGTCTACGAAAGGCAATGTTTGATTATGTAAAAGAGAATTCATCCAATGTAAGTTTGGAACTGGCTTATATTTATGGATTGAATTAGTGTTCATTTAGTTATTACTATTTCAGAGTTGATCTTGCACAATTGTTCCACAATGGCAAGTCAAAATTGAATTAGAAGTTATTTTCTATAATAGGAATATAATTGTTGAAATATTTTGAGTTTTTGCAGGTGTCTTTGTTGCCTTTTGACGTGTTGTTGACAACCTATGACATAGCATTGATGGAACAAGATTTTCTTTCTCAAATACCATGGCAGTATGCAATTATTGATGAAGTTCAAAGACTTAAAAATCCTTCCAGTGTATGTTTGCGAATGTTATATAACATATCCTGTGAACATTCTCTGTAGGGGTGACATTTTGGTTGATACAGTTTATTGTTTGTGCTTTATAGCACTTTAGTCACATGAGATCACTCTCACGATGTGCCATCCTGGAGATGGTTATTGGCCTCTCTATATCAGGATTTGACAGCTCTCCAACTTGCAAGTTATTTAGACAAGTGAAATAGTATAGTTGTGGCTGGATTATTGATATGGCAGTTAATATATGAAGCATGATAAGGATAGAATAGATGATTTCTGGCTCTCTTTTATATTACAATGTTTCTTGAATCTATGAGAATTAGATGGAGGTAGTGAGAGGAAATGATGATAAAAATGGTTGTCCCTTGCTTATTTTATCTATGTTTAATAGGTACTGTCTGGTGTCCTCATCGAGCATTTTCTTATACCAAGGAGGCTATTGATGACAAGCACTCCCATTCAAAATAATCTCACTGAACTTTGGGCTCTAATTCATTTTTGCATGCCTTCAGTGTTTGGTAAACTGGAGCAGTTTCTTTCTACTTTCAAGGAAGCTGGAGATCTTTCATCAGGTTAACCTTTTACCTTCATGAGTAAGTAGCACTTAACAAAGTCAAAACTGAGAAATTAAAAACATATATCTCTGATTTTATATGTGAACATTCAATTGATGGTGTATAAACCACTTATTGATATTCATGAATCAGACAATAAGTCAATTTTGAAGTTCAATAGCTGCAATTTTTCTATTCAATAATTTACTTTCTACTTTCAGATATGGAGCTGCCATTATTTTCTCTTTGATTCAGCACACAGCCACATGCTAAATTTTCCTTTTATTATAGCAAAAATGCTGAAACTTGTTACTGTTGAACAGATCCTCATTCACCTGGGGTGAAGGAGCAGCAAAAGACTTTAAAAAGTATATTGAAGGCATTCATGCTTCAGAGGACAAAATCTAGGCTTATAGAACGTGGATATTTAGTATTGCCTTCACTTACAGAGATTACAGTGTAAGTGTTTTCTTTCTTTTTTTTTTTGTTTTGACCATTTAAATGTCATATTGTAACATAAGGAACCTATACCTTTGTCCTCATACAAATTTCAATTGGGCTTATCTGAAGATGCTTTGTTGATATGATGGCTCCATTGGTGAGCCTGCAAAAGAAAGTTTATGTCTCAATATTGAGGAAGGAGCTTCCAAAACTTCTTGCATTATCATCCGAAGCTTCTGATGACCAATCTCTGCAGAATGTTGTAAGTCTTATCATCTTATGTCTTATCTCTTCTCAAATTGTTTTAGAATCAAAATACATTTGGGCATCGATATCAACAAATACTGCAAGCCAATGTTTTCATGTTTTGCTTAGGTTATCTAGCTACGGAAAGCATGTAGCCACCCTTACCTCTTTCCTGGTATTGAGCCGAAGCCATTTGAAGAGGGTGAACACCTAGTTCAGGTAGTCATGCCATCTGACGTATGTGGTGCATGAAATGGTAATGAAAGCAAACTTAAACTGCAATTTATGTTGCTTTGTTTAAAAGACTGAAAATGGAAGCAGAAAAAATTATGCTAAAGATTGAGAAAAGTGAAGCTTGTAACAAATTCTTATGGCATTAGCTTGAATCTGGCTTTTTCTTTTCATTCATTGAATTTCAACTGAATGAACCTCTTTTTTTGTTATATTCTTTTCCATACTCAGGCAAGTGGGAAGCTTATAGTTTTGGACCTGTTGCTTCAGAAACTACATGACTGTGGACATCGTGTCCTTTTATTTGCTTAGATGACACACACTGGACATTTTACAAGTGCTTGCAAAACTTCATAGTAATTCCATCAGCTCAACTAAATATTTTAGTGTTCATTGAATGATATCTAATTACATAGTTCACTTGCGTTATAGGACTTCTTGGATTTGCGTAAATACTCTTTTGAGAGTCTTGATAGTTCAGTAAGGGCTGAGGAACGCTTTGCTGCAATACGAAGTTTTAGTGGGCAGTTGGGGAGGTCAAGTTTTGAATCTCAAGGGAATAATGCTTTCATTTTTATGATACAAGAGTTGGGGGAGTTGGATTGAATCTTGTAGTCGTAGATACGGTTTGTCTTCATAATACTTGACAATTTGTCTATCAATTATTTAACATGTTTTGTAAGTTAAAAGTTTCCCATCTGTCAAAATTAATTTTATATTATTTAGCTATTGGCACACTTGAATGTTGGTATTGGTGGAAGCAATTAAGAAAGTATATTTTATTAAATATTGAGAAAGTATATTGACTAAATGTAAGTTTAGTGATCATTTTTGCATTATAATGTAGCATTTGGTTTTGAAATGGCATTTTATGTGTTGAGCTTGGAACAGTTTTGTTAGTGCTTGGTGGCAATTGCTTCTTTGTAGAACAAGGTCATTTTTTTTTGCAAGAGAACAAAGTCAATTATAGCATTGTGAAAATAAAAAAAAATACACAAGTAAAATGATCACGACAAATATAACTTTTATGAAGTTATTCTGGTTTTCTTTTTCCTGTTGGATGAAATTATTCCTCAAACACTTCTATCAGACATACATGGATATTTATGGGATTATGCATTGCTGAAATTTTATATTTTTCTATGATTAATGAATAGGTTATATTCTATGAGCAAGATTGGAATCCCTAGGTTGACAAGCAGGCCTTGCAAAGAGCACATCGAATTAGTCAGATGAATAATGTCTTGTCCACTAATTTAGTTACAAGGTGTATTGTGGAAGAGGTGAAATTTGTTATCATTCCTTACCATGAATTGAAGTTATATATCATGTATTTTTTTTAAAGTTATTTATCATGTTGATTTTTGCATGTGTGATGTAGGTCATTATGCAGCGGGCTGAAATGAAGTTGCAGCTTAGTCGTAATGTTGTTGGAGATGATCG
Organism: Flueggea neowawraea; assembly: GCA_948243855.1. NCBI lineage: Eukaryota > Viridiplantae > Streptophyta > Magnoliopsida > Malpighiales > Phyllanthaceae > Flueggea > Flueggea neowawraea. Next base: position 371 of record CAODLS011445963.1, on the reverse strand, counting down.
CATGGAAGTGGAAGGAAAAGAAGGGGATGTTGAAACTAGTGATTTGTGATCTATTGTATTTGGTTTACATATTCTGGATTTTTCAGAAGTTAACAGTGATAAATTGGATGAAGCAAACATGTCTGAATTGAATTCTATGGTGGAGAAAGTTATTGCAGTGTGCCATGATAAGATATTCGCGAAGGATTATCGGAAGTTTGATGTTAATCCATTTGATAAAAAGAAAGAAGTTGAGGTTGTTTCGAGAGAAGATTATGCTTACGTGAATTTTACTCCTAGTCTTGATGAGGCATCATATCTTTCATGGGTGGAAAAATTAAAAGAACAATTAAGATCAAGTGGTGACTTGGCCTTGGATATGGGATTTCAAA
>CAODLS011445900.1:0-10891 GCA_948243855.1 Flueggea neowawraea | reverse complement strand
GGTGATGACCAGCAAAAGTTGGAAGATCTGTACGAATTTAGGCAGTTAAATAATGTAGGTTTTCCAATGAATGATTATGAAATGTTGTCACCATATAATCAAACGCAATGTGAGGATGCTTGCTTGCGGGATTGCAATTGTGCTGTTTCAGGTCTCGATGGAAATCGATGTTGGAAGAAGAGATTGCCACTTTCCAATGGAAGATATGAGAATAACAATAATAAAAATATATTATTCAAAGTAAGAAAACAAGTTCCTCGTTCAAGTTTTTCCGAACAAGATGGAAAGAAAGAAAAACCAATTCTATTAGGAGTCCTTCTAGGAGGTTCTGCATTCATCAATGTGCTTCTCTTGACGCTCTCTTCACTGTATTTGCTCAGGAAGCACCGGAGACAACTGCAAAAGAATGTACAAGATTCCAATGCTTACGAAATAAACCTACGGTTCTTCACTTGTGAAGAACTTGAAGAAGCAACTGGTGGATTCAGCGAAGAACTCGGAAGAGGTTCTTTTGGTATCGCGTATAAAGGAACCCTGGAATGTTTTCCAAAAAATGCAGTTGCAGTAAAGAAGTTAGACAAGTTGGCTCAAGATAGGGAAAAAGAGTTCAGAACTGAAGTAAATGCAATCAGCAAAACTCACCACAAAAATCCAGTCAAGTTGCTCGGCTACTGCGATGAAGGTTCTAACAGGCTTCTGATATACGAGTTCATGAGCAATGGTACTTTAGCAGGCTTCCTGTTTGATCTTCCGAGACCTGATTGGCAGCAGAGAGTCAATATCGCGTTGGGGACTGCAAGAGGGCTTCTGTACTTGCATGAAGGATGTGATGTCCCCATCATTCATTGCGACATCAAGCCTCAAAACATACTTCTAGGTGACAACCTCACACCAAAAATATCCGATTTTGGCTTGGCAAAGCTACTTCAGTCTGATCAAACTCGAACACAAACCATGATCAGAGGAACTCGGGGATATGTAGCTCCCGAATGGTTCAAGAATGTCCCGATAACTGCAAAAGTAGATGTGTACAGCTTTGGTGTGATGCTGTTAGAGATAATTTGCCGCAGAAAAAGTGTGGTAATGGAGCTTGAGGAAGAGGAAAGAGCAATACTTACAGACTGGGCTTACGATTGCTTCCTCGGCAGGAGATTAGATCTTCTCGTGGAAAATGACAGAGTGGCGATGAGCGATAAAGGCAGGCTTGGGAGATGGGTGAAGATAGCAATTTGTTGCATACAAGAAGATCCTTCAAAAAGGCCTACTATGAAAATGGTCATGGAAATGCTAGAAGGTTTCGTTGACGTTCCTTTGCCTCCAAGCCCTTTTTTATTTGACCTTTCTTTTGAGAATTGAAGCAATGATTTTTAAAATTGATGGATTCTGCAGTTTTTTGTTATTTCTAGTTTTACAATACCAATAAACACATCTCCATGAGTTGCAATGGAAGTATATGAGAAGAGTTTGCAGTTTCTCGAAGATTGATGATGCATCAGAACTGAATTTGCATGTCGCGTTACATTTGCAATATCCAGATTTGGTGTCAGTACAGAAAATAGAATCTGCGACGGATCAGACTAATCGACCTGAAACAGAACTTGCTAATGCCAATGAAATGCAAAAGAATTCAAGAATTGATGGATCAGTGTAATCTGAAATTTCTATTTCTAGAAGGATAACACTTGTGACTCCCCTGAGTAATATACCTTGACAGATATGAGCAACCAACCACAGAATGCAAACGCAGCGCAAGAAACCACATTGGTCATTGCTGCACCTTGTTGAACTCAGGAATTCTGTCTTAATGAGCATCAATAAATTCTGAATTCATATCGTGTTAAGTGCTAACGCGAATGGAAGAAGCAGAAAAACGCAAAGAGATTAATCACACAACACAAGAAATTACGGTATTACTTACATCCACGGGTAGAGAGAACGAGTTATTCTTTATTCTTTGAGAAAAGTCAACCAGAAAATGTTACAATGAGTATTCCCAACCCCTTACATAGTTGTACAATGAATCCTACACAAATTAGGTCAAACCCAACCCACAAATACATGAACCATGAACCAATCATTTTTTTTACTTGAATTTCTTCACACCGTAAAGCACATCGTCAACAACTTAATTTTGAGCGTCCAAATCATTACCAAGGAATTAAACCCATTATAAAAAAATTAATTCAACTCAGCATATTGTAGTCTAACACCTAAGTTTTCCCATTGCAGAGCAAAGAGAAGGAATAATCAGACCCTGGGAAAAGAGGAGAAGATTGTTCAGATCATCCGTAGAGTGTAGACACTAAGAAAATATCATAATGGACGATCCAGAGGCCGCAGTTGATTTACCATTTTCCATCAAGAAAATCAGATGTCATTGTAATGGTTCATTTACAAAATGGAATAGGTCAACATCTTGAAAACTGATCAATCATGCCTGGAAAGTAAACAAAAAGGGAAATAGGTCAGTGTTATAAAGGGACAAAGAAACAGGGGATAAGTCGCTAGAAGAAGCCAACTTACAAGCAAATAAGTGGAACGAAAGCTCTATAAATGGAACTTCAACTTCCCACTACATAGAGATTACTCCTCCAGTTCAGATTTTGAATTTCAACTTCCAACAAGATTTAAAAACACGATTCAAGAATTGATAGTGCAACAAAAAAATGCTGCAACAAAGTGTAGCATATATAACAAGAAAACGGACTGTTTTTGGAACTGAAACAAAATATCAGCTTAGAACTGATAAACACAGCAGCAAAAGAAAAAAATAAGGGAGTTATTAGTAGGAATTTTGCCACCTGAAATTGTATCTGTATAAAGCACACTTTTTTGAGTGAAATAATGGTTTTCATAGCACTAACAGTAGCAGGGCAGAGAAAATTCAGTGAATATAGCATGTGGAATTCGACATGATGAAATCAACCCACTAAGAAAACACTCTCCAATCTCCAATTCATGGAGATAAGGAAACACAAGAGTGCTTCTTTCGCCTCCTTGAGGTACTGCTGGCGATGCCCATTCAACTAGACTCTTCATCTTTCTTACAGAGAATTTTTCCAATGCTAGAAACAAAGTCGCTTTTCTGCAGCTTTCTCCATACAACTCATTGCCTAAGCATCTTATATTATCCATCAAATTGATCTCAAGAATTTTAAGATTCCCAAGGGTTGGGATTAGTTCACTGTTTTTGCAATACACCAACTTTAGCTTTACTAGTTGTTTCAACGGAGACAAAAAATCACCATTATCCTTGATTTCTGTAGACATCCACTTTGGAAATTTATTACCCATATAGTAACTTATTGTTAAACTCTTGATGCTTGGGGGAGGAAGCACACAGTCCAACACATCTTCATAGTTGTAGGTACTAGGAGTCTCGGAGGAAGAGCATCTCCTTGCTCATCATCATCATCAGCAGCATCAACTGGGAGCCTAGCCCTTTTTCTGATTTCTTTTCTGGCTTATGTATAGTTTATACTATATATAAAATCCTAAAAGGAGTATAAAAGAATAGGTGTATCATGTATATCTCTTGTACCACCATAACAATTAGCACTTAACATCTATTTACATTCAAATATTCAACTGTTGGCTAACAACTTAACTGATCAAAACAAAACACTATTGGCTTTGGCTTAGTCATTAATATGCTGATTTTGCTGAACTACATGACAAAAAGGTCATGATTGTTTTAATCCCCTAGGTTGTCACCCACTCTTTGGTCATATATAGATGAAAAAATGTTCAACTGTAAACCAGACAAACTGCAGTTCACAATTAAGTTGATATGGTATACTATCCATATACCAGACAGTATATTAAAGGCTGCACCAGACTCGTAACAAGTTTCATAATAAACGTTAAACACCAAACAGAAAAAGTATTAGCAGACTAGAAACTATATATATGTAAAGAGGAACGGAGGGAGAAGGATATCTCAATTTCACAAGTTTCTTATTTAGAATGACATCCATATTAACGCGTCATGTCAAAAGCAAGCCAGTGATAAGACAAATCTTCATTCTCAGCCATGACTGCCTAAACTCGGTGGCATGAAAAAGCTACGGCCAATCACAGAAGTTCACCTCCCTAAACCATGGCAGGCTAACTAACGAGGGTTTTGAGGGTAAGGTACCCTAGTAATTACATCAAGGTAACCGACTTGAACAAGCTCTTTTCCAACACTAAAATGTACCCTAAGCTTTCTTTGAGACAGCAATTACGTTGAAGTTGAGAGAATCAGGGTTCATCTCGATCATGCCCTTTATGACTTTAGCTGCATCCTGTTGAGCAATAAAATCTCGTCAAGGACCATAACTATTCGATAGAATATGAAACATGGAAAATGTAATATTTCAGGCATGCGATCTCTGCTGCTAGAAGCAAAAAGTCTAGCCAAATCAAATTTTGACCAGCTTGATATGGCAGCAGTATTAACCCGAGCTCAATTTGAGCATAAAGCTTTGCTTGATTTCAGTTCTTTTATTTCTCGAAAGTTTTAAATCTTTGAAATTATTTTTCTTCCAAGAGATTCACCTATCTCCGTAAGACTGCAAGTGCAACCACCTCATTATATACTCTTCTAACTTGTCAAATATATCTTATGTTTAAACGACTCACTAGTGTATGCAGAATTATGCAAAAACACCAAAATGTGATACCTGCAACAAGCTGTCGGGTGAAGAAGGGCCATGAGATATTGGTCCAGACTTTCTTCCATCAAGATCAAAAAGCTCCCCTATACATGGAGAAAAGATCATATAAACTATATGCATGAATCCCTGATATTTCTGTTTTTTGAGTTACATGCATCACTGTGTGTAAGGGAGAGCGAAAACGAAGAATCTGATATAATACCTACCATTTACACATGCAAAGCAGATAAAATGAGTATCCACATTGTCTAAAGCCTGCACAAAAAGAATTGGAAAGAAATAAGATAATCAATTCATTTATGCCGTATAATTAATATTACTATTATAAGTAAACAACTTCCACTGTGTAATGATAGAGCCTATAAATGCATGTACAGCCACCAAAATTTTATTTGGTATTGCCAATTCAATGAATTGATGCAACTTTGTGGCTGGAGCACGAGTTGCAGCCCTTTGTGCCCAACTGAATCCGTTTGTTTAATGTCCACCTCTCTCCTCTCCACAGATTGCTGCCAAATCTGTACACTAATTCAATATTACATGACTTAAGTTGAGACAACTCCCAATCAATTACTTTCCTCTTGTGATACTAAAGCTTGTCCAAGATATTTTACCACTAAATAACTCAAAAAAAATTCATCCCATGTATATCAAGATCCCAATTATCATCATAGAAGTTCATATCAATCAAAAATCATTTTAGTGGAAGTTAATATATTTAACAACTAGCTGGAGGAGCTGTGTAATGAGCAGGCGTGGATTGTGATATATTTATTCAATTTATAATAAAATAAGTTATTTCAATAACAAAATGTAAAAAATCAATAAATAATGATGAATAATTAATGTTTTAAAGATAGTCTAAAGCAATGAGTTCACTTTAGTTTTTAAAATGTATAAGATACACACAAATTGATTCTTTTATATTTTAAGAATTTGTGATTACCGTTATCAATTTGGTTACATAACTAAACTAAAATTATCAAATTCAGTGGTTGATTTATTATACAATCAATTAAAGGATAGACCTCTACTCAACAAACTTCACCTTGTTACATATATCGTCAATTTTCATAAATTGAAAGTGAAAATCATAACTCAAGTTTTTTGTACTTATGGTTATACTTTATGCAAATTTTTTAATTTCGATTATGCTCAAGTTAATCAATTTAACAACAAAAATCAATAACGCAAAATCGCATAAGTTACAGAATTTACCATAATCCCTAACTATAATTCTTCATATCCTACAATCTTAATCATAATAATAAAAATTTATAATTAATCATTAAAAGTAGTTAATTAAAATCAATAGTTAAAGACTACCACTCTTCCAACAAAAATTAAAAAATTAATGTTTCTTGAAAAAAATTTATTATATTCTAAAAGTTATCAATTATCAGAACTTGAATAGTCTTATGATATTAATTAATAAATTAAGAATTTAATAATTAAAGTATAAAATTTCTATAAACAAAAATACAAAAAGAAATCATAAAATTTTTAAAAGTTCAACAAAAACTAATTGACCAACTTTTCATATGCCTCATTTAATATTTCTGTAGAAAATGACTGTTGGTATTTTGATATTAATGGAATAATCAATAGACCTCTATCATTAATTAACTAATTAGTTGCTTACAAATAAATCAATAAAAATTATTATTAACAAATTAAAAGACTCAAAATTTAAAAAAAAATGAGAAAAATTGACCAAAAATAGTAACTCACTGACTTTTTGTATGCCACATAAGATCGGGATACATATATTATATATGACATATGATTATTTTTAATGCAACTTAGATATTTAACAACTCATTTCAAAGGAATGTTTTTGGCTCATAATAGCTTGAGGAGAGAAATTTTCATCAACTTCCAACTCTCCATTGTATCAGTTTATACCCAAATTTTAGGCTCTATCTTCACAACATACCAATTGATTATATATCTCTCCATGAAAACTTTATTGGATTTAAGTCTTCTCCAAAATAAAATGACAGCAAACATATGTCAAATCACTAAATACAGACATTTTGTTTTTGATCGGATCTTCTAGGAATCTATTCTCATATCGCTACTTTAGGCTCCAAAATTGAGTTAATAATAATAGATAACAGGTACGGTTTATTTGTTCTCTCAAACTTCCCATCTCGAAACATTGTCTTTCAAATTTCACAACATGCATTTTCAAATAATAAAATGGTTCGAAATGAAACTTCCATCAATATTGCTCACAAGTTCTCTCTCAGCAGGTCTCACATTATTATTAAGCCACCAATCAAAATCGACCCTAGATACTTCAATGATGGACTATTTCTCACAAGATAAACAACTTGACTTCACATAACAAATCTTAGGAATTCCAACCTAACTCATCGCTTCGCTGTAAACCAAGCTAAAGCTGCAAGCGCTTACCTCTGTTTCACCAGCTGTTGCAGTCACAGAATGAGCAAGTTCCATTTCTCTGTCTTTCTCAAGAAATGCTGCACACTACGTGTAGAATAGGAAATAAGAAAATTATATTGCTCATCATCAAATTCCCACAAAAATACATTAGAAGGGGGTAGAAGTAAGAGAACAAAAATTCATAATGCAGGAGTAACAATGAAACCTCTAACGGATCCATGTTTGCAGTGGATTTGAAAAATCTATCCAAAAAAGATCACTCAGCTGAAAATAACATATTCAACATCAAAAAAGAATAAATATTTAACACGAGAGTTATATTAAAATATATTGGCATTTATGTCTCAATAACATCTGAATAAGGAGAAAGCAGTTTAGATAAGTCTTGATATTGAAAATTGTACATATTAGCAAACAACCACAGGACTTCACAGAAAACAAACTCAAATCTCTGAGGATTACTAAAATGTAAAAAACAATAAGCATGTAACACTGGAAAGATAGAGAACAATTTGTTGGAGACTAACACAGTTTTTCACTCGGAAATACTTAGTTTCCACATATCAAATGAAAGTTAAAGACGGATACATTTGCATCAGACTATTCTTTTGTTGATTAAAGATGTGTGTTAAACATAGAAAATTGTTATACTATTAGGTTGTCCGTTAGATAAGAAGCAGCTTAGTCCCCGTAAAATAATGAGATGCATATTTGCATCAGACTATTCTTTTGTTGATTAAAGATGTGTGTTAAACATAGAAAATTGTTATACTATTAGGTTGTCCGTTAGATAAGAAGCAGCTTAGTCCCCGTAAAATAATGAGATGCATATTGGCCAGTGACATACCAGTAAAATAGGTCCACCACAAGTCCAAGGGATCAGACACCTTATTGTTATTCTTCTAATAGACACAGGTGAGTTAAAGCTCAGCCTACCAGAACAGCATCTGAAGCAATTACAGCCAACCATGTTTGTAATTGTGTAAAAATTGTTGCCTTTCATTGTTCAAGCCTGCTCTCTATAAAACACTGTTCTTATCTTATTCAATAATCAGCTTCCATTTTTCATTTATTATTATTTCTAACCACAACAATAACCCACCAGGAACAAGGGCTACTTTCTTTTGATCACATGACAACCTCATGGAGTACAAGCACAAAACGTCAAGCTCATACATGATTAACAACTTACCAAGTTTGACCTCAGAAGTAATATTCCCAACAGCATGAAGAAGTCCCATGGTTCCACAAGCATTACCCACTGTTTGTTTCATGAAATAGACTTTACTGTCATGTTCCTACAGAAAACAGAGACTGTATATCAAACACAAACGAAGAAGTAAATTTTAATGCATTCATTCATGCAGTAATTACAAGCAACAATAACTATTTTTTAACTATAGTTTGTAACATCGTGGTACTCTTCTTCAGATTTTCTTTTGTGCTCAAAACCAACAGAGAGATTCTAAACTAATCACTGGGCTAACTACTCCAATTTACATAAGCAAATTCTTTTTATTCTAAAATTGAAAGATGTACAGAGGAAAAAATTCAAGGACTGTGCATTCACCATGAAAATATCACACCAACCTTTAGAATGCTATCCTGCTGAATTCTCTCCGCTTCACTCTGCAGAATTAAAAGTTTTCCAGAATCAGACAATGAAATGAGAAAAGCAGCATAACTACAGCATTAAGAACAACCTAATCTCCAAAATTGAGGAGAGAGACATATAAAAATACCTGGGCGGTTATAGGATAGAGAAACAGAACAGCAAGGACAGGTTTTGGAACCATTTCCAAAAGTTCCTGGTCTAATCCATAAACGTCATAGCACTCTGCTTCGTTCTCAGGCAACCCAAGACCCCAAAGGTACTGCATATGCAATATCAACAAATATAACATATTGGCAATCGCACATGATTACAAATCATATATAACTGATAAATAAATAGGAATAATTTCCAATAATATGTAAAAACCTTATAAAAATTTATTGCTAAACGGAAGGAAACATAAAACCCTCATCATTTTTTCAATATCTTGACCCTCAGATTTTTATAACAGCAATAAGATCATAAGACTAAGGCAATGTTTGTTTCAATTTTTTCTGTTGCTATTGGCATTTCGGTGCTTAAAACCCAAACGGAGAACCCTCATGAATTCAGTAACCCACAAAAATCCCCACAACCAAACCATCAGAACCAAGTGCCAATCAAATCCACCTTTCCCTTTTCTACAGAAACCATCAAGTCAACCAAACAGATCATACCACAGAACCCTAAACTCATCATTTCTCAGCCACAAGAATTTTGTACAAAAAAAAACCCGTAAAGCACAGACTTCGATACATATGGCGTCGTTTTAATGATTGAAAAAAGAAAACGGATGATTATGAGGGAAGGGATTGAAAAACCTGGTTCATAACATCGGGGTTAGCTTCAAGAGGAAGCCACCTCTTCGCACCTGGACGTTCGTCGATGGTTGCCATATCTCTGTCACTTATCACTCACTGCCTGCTATTCCTTCCCTTGCAGTTGCAAGTGTCTTAGATACATATGCTTTGCTTGATGTATAGGTTTTTGGTGGGCTTGGACCCTCTTAATTTTGGGAAAAACATTCGAATATAAACGCCAACTTGTTTGTAATATCTCGTATTTTTTTCTAATTAAATTTTTAGATAAAAATATTTTTTTTTTTTATTAAATGAATTTTTGTTAATTTTGTAATTAATGATAATCATTTTATTGGTTTTATAAAATTTGCTATAGTAAAAAATTTTGTTTATTTTATTGATTAGAATAATTATTTTCAATTTTTATTAGTAAGGGAATATCTTGTTAATTTTTATTAATTATTCCAGATTTATTTATTTATTTAATTTCAAAAATTATTTTTGAAATTAAAAGGATTAATTTTGAGTATTGAAAGTTAATTTGGTGTTTAATAAAGTTTAGAAATGATTTGGAAATATTTTGGATAAGTGAAAAATGGTTTAAAAATGAAATAGAAAATCTGGGAAAAAAGGACCGAACTACCGGTCTTTCAGCATTCAAACGACTATCGTCTAGCGCGCGTGAACGTTGTCGTTCGTTCGCGTGATTTTGGTCTCAAACGACAAGTCGTTTGACTTGTCTGGAATTGAAAATTTTGGCAGCAAACGGCCTGTCGTTTGGGTTTTGGTTTGGGTTTTTATAACCCAGCCGACCCGACTGACCCAAACCAACCGACTTCATCTTCCTCTTCGTCAAACACTGTTCACCGAACCTATAAATCGTCTTTCTCTCTCTAGGACTCTCTCTCTCTTCGTTCCTCTTCCATCTCCACCCCAAGGAAAGGTGAGTTTCTCTTTCTCTCTCCTATTTGTGCTTGGTTTCATGGTTGAACCGACTGGTTTGGTTCGGTTTCGGGTTTTGAGTGGAATTTGGGTTTTTTGATGATTTTAGTTCGATTTTTTGTGATTTTTGGATGGTTTTGAGTTGGTTTTTGTTGTATAATGATAGATTGAGGTTGTATGAACATTAATTTAGCTTAGGAATGGAGATTTGATGGTTTTTCATTAATGGGTTAATTTGGTCCGAAAATTGAGATTTTGGTTTTGGATGATTTTGATGTTTTTGATGAAAACATAACCTAGATCTAGGTTCAATGGGTTGTTTAGAGTTGATTGGAACTATCGGGAATATCGGGTTAGGCTTGGTTCGGGATTAGGGACCATTTAGCGTGTTTTTGTAACGAATGGACTAAACTGAAATTTTGATTTTTCTGGACAAAAATTGGTGGACTGAGTCTGATATTTGCCAGGAGGACAGATTTGCAATTCTG
>CAODLS011445789.1:0-16921 GCA_948243855.1 Flueggea neowawraea | reverse complement strand
TACTTGGCAGAAGAATTTGCTGACAAGGGAACCCAGTTGCTTTCTCCCCACAAGGGACATTTCTTGGTATGGACAGAGGTAGAGAGTCACCAATTTGAGCCAGTTGCTTCAAAAGTGACATGGGAACTAATAGTGAAGCCAGTCTTTGGGATGACCACAGACCATACTGTGGTTAAAGAGAATGTGGCGAAGATAGAGAAGGTTCTTGACGTCTATGAAGCTTGGTTGGCTAAGAGCAAATACTTAGCAGGTGACGAGTTTGGCTTGGCTGATTTGCACCACCAACCCACAGTGCAGTTGTTGTTGGAGACGCCATACAAGGCTGCATTTGATGCTCGCCCTCATGTTGCCAATTGGGTTTCTGATATCCTTTCGAGGCCTGCTTGGGTTAAAGTACTTGCATTGCAGAAACAGTAAGTGCCATGCGATATGTGTTATGTGTGAAGTTAACTGTCTTCCAAGATGATGGCAATTCATGTGAAATGTTTTCATAAAAATCGTGTTAATTGTGTCGATCTCAGTGTCGAAAATTGTTGGTGTTTGCATGTGTCTTTAAAGAGTCCAATCTTCTTGAGAGAAGATTGATTTACTTTTCTACTATCGAATAAACACCTGTTTCCTTCGAGTTTTGTTGAAACTTTTACTTTTCTTTTTTTAAAGTAAGTAACAACGCTCTAGTCCCCAACAAATTGTGGGTTCAATTTTTTTTTATGGGAGCAATAAATGGCTTCCAAAGAATGTTGTTCATTTAACTAAGGTGTGGATAATCATAAGGCAAGACAACCGGGTACGTCCTCATACAATTGTTTTTTTGTTGAAGTCTAAACATACAATAATATTTATACAAGAAATAAATAAAAAAGAAAAAAAAGGAGACACAAAAAGTTTTAATATGGTTCGATTTCTCAATAAATTTATGTCCACGACTCAACTATAATAAATATTACAATTTTAGATGGATAAAATTGTAAAAACATCTTCTTGTTAACCTCATATATTTATTTAATAATTTTTGATGATGATAAATAATAATAAATAAAAATTGAGTGAATTTGGATTCAACTCAATATTTGGTACAAGTTAAAGTTGATTGATTAGACTTACATAATTCATAAGTTTAGTGTGATTCTTTATGTAAAAGATGAATTTGATGATCATTGATATTTGGTGTATTTATATGTGTTAGAATCAAGTGTTAATGTAAATTTTGATGACTACAAAATAAATAAGAAATTGAAAAAATCATTTAAATTTAAATTAGTCAAAGAAAATTAATTTGGGCTAAATTGGCATTCATAATACATTTTTATGAAGTGGTTTAACCATGTGCGAGAGTTGAAAAAGTGTTATATCAAAAATTAAAATTCTCAAAGAAAATCTAGTGAAAATTGGTTTGGACCAAGAATCTTGGTTAGAACTTCTATTGGTAGGTTTGTTAATCTTTCAGCGATAACTTATTAGGAGTCAGAAAAATAACTTATGCTAGTGGCTTAAATTCAAAAGGGAGCAACAGTCATAAAACTTTCTCCAACGGCTCCAAATCTTTTTTAACGGTCAATAAAACATCTTTGGTTATAAATAGACCTCAAGAAGTTCAAAGAAAGCACAAGTTTTGATCTCCACTTGCATATTCTTTTCTAGAGCTAAATCTTGTTATTTGATTTGTTTTGAGCTAATTTCTCTCTTTGAGTTCAGATTTACAAACTATTTTGAGAGAGTATTTCACACACATTTTTGTAATAATATTGAGTAATTGTAAGATCTCCTAATTTCCATGAAGTTAGAAAATTATAAAGGTTTTCAAATACTCGTAAAGCTTAAAGTGTAGGAAAGTTTGCTCATTGGAAGCAAATTTAGTGTACTAGTTTCAAAGAGGAAGATAGATAGTAAAGAAAATTTTCAAATGGATATTTGAGGAGATAATGTAGCTTGGTTAAGCCAAATCACTATAAATCTCAAGTTTGGTCTCTCTTTTCCTCAACTCTTTACATTATCTTCCTATTACTTTACATTGTTATATTATTTCACTAAATCAAACAATTTCAATTTCTTACATTCAATTAAGAAAAAAAAAATTCAAAAATATAATCTTGTTTTGAAAAACCAATTCACCCCCTCTTAATTTGTTATGTGGGTCAACACCTCTCACTCTCACAAACCTAAAATCCAAGTTATCCCTTATCTATAAACTCAGCCTAGGATTTGTGATATAAAATAACTAAAATTTAAGGTCTATTTATATGGAAAACATGCCCTAAAGGATTCACAACGTTAAAAAACTCACTCCTAATCAATGTGGGATTTGAAAAATTATCCCAACAAATCATCATTTTACCCAAATTCTCACAAATCTCAACAATTTCAAAAAACCTGAATTTTTTTGCAATCTTCATGTTCTTTGTTGTGCTACTTCTGCCATTAATGGAACACCCATCCAAATGATAAATATATTTTCCCTTTTTTCCTTCCTTGTAATATCAAGTTGTCACCTTTGAACACACTGCAAAACTCTCCATTACCAACATACTTATACCCACGAGATACCGATTCACCTAAAAACATTATGTTGGCTATTGCAGTGGGCACATACTTCACATCAGCAAGTGTGTTAATAATACCATTATGGAGCTTCAAGAAAATTCTTCTAATGTCTTCAACCTTCTTTGAATTGCTCCGTGTGTGTATGTAGTCAAAATTCTTTCTATTTGCAGAGTGTCAAAAAAAGCTCGATCTTTATAAATATGAATATCAACAGTAGAATCTAATACCCAACTAGAATGATCTTCAACATGATCATTTGCAGTAGTCAACAACACATCATCATAACCATCCACCACATTAACAGAGGAATCACCACTTCCGTGCTTACCGTTCATTATTCCTTATAGACTCTTCAAGTCCTTCTTAAATTGTAGGTAGCGAGATTACATATGACCAGTTTTTTTGCAATAAAAGCATTCAATAATACTCATGTCTCTTGGTCAAGATCTAGATCCTTCACCATAGTCACCATTCTTCCTACGATTCCTCCTCCTTTCGGCATCCTCTGTAGCTATGAGTAATTGAGGATCATCACCATCTTCTCTCATCATCCTCTCGTTCTTGTTCAAAACCATCATCACATCATTCAACTGCAAAATAATTTTTTCTAATAACATTGTTTGCATCAACGACTTGAAAGATCTAGGCAATGATGCTAACAAGAGTAATGGTTGCTCTTCCTTCTCAATTTTCTAACCAAAATTCAATAGCTAACAAACTAACTAATTAACATTATTAATGCAATCATGAATATTACCTCCCTTGTCCATTTTTAATATGTACAGATCCATCTTCAAACACAATCGGTTGGTCAATAATTTCGATGTATAAATGCTCTCCAATTTTTTCCACAAAACTTTAGGATATGTCTTCTTCAACACATTAATTTTAATTTGAAGAGCAAATACTAATTTGATAATGCTGACAGATTTACTCTAGATGGTACTCCAATCTCCATCTTTCATATTATTAGGCTTCTCATCCTCTAACGTGATGTCAAGGCCCTGTTGCACCAAGTAATCCTAAATTGTGCTATGCCACAACGTGAAATTGTTATATCCATCAAACAATAGAATATCATACTTCAATGTCATAGTTGGCATGTTATCTGCAGCTTTACTTTTACTCTTCCTTTATTTTCCTCCTTAGAACGAACTTTTCTCTTTGATATCATTTGTTGGGCCCAAATACATAGCAATACCCACACAAAAAAATAAATAATAAAAAACAAGAAGAGATATAAGAATTTTTAGAGTGGTTCAGTCTATTAATAGATCTACTTCTATGACTTTATTAAAATAAATATTATAATTTATAGATGGATAAAATTGTAAAAAAATTTCTCATTCTCACAAACTCAAAACCTAAGTTGCATCTTTTTTTTTTTTTAACTCAAGATTTGTGACATACTAAGATTCAATGTTTATTTATAGAAGAAAGACGTCTCGTAATATTTACAATTTTAGAAAATCCATTCCTGACTAACGTGGGATTGGAGGAGCTACTTTACCCATTTTCATGCAAAAAAACACCTTTTTAACTGTACAAAAGCATAGAATGAATCTCCTGGAAAATGTGCGAAGAAAATTTAAACCCAACTCATAAAAAAAAAAAGTCCCGATAAATCAAACCAATCCACAAATGAATTTGTTGCTAATACATGCAAACAAGTAGATAAGAAACCCAATCGACTTAGTTTCAGTGTATATATCAGATAAGAAACCCAAGCGAACAAGTAAAACGGACCACATATTGCTTACAACTAATTTACAGCTAAGAAGAAGACAAGGATTTGTAAATTACGAGAAATCAGCAAAATGAAAGGAACCACATCAAAACAAGATCGGTTCAACTGTTCAAAGGCAGAGCAAAAAACCAATCTGACGGGACCCAATGGGAGTTTACGCACCGACGATAATGAAGACTTGATGGAGACGATTGAATACAAGGAATCGCAACATGAGTTCATTATCCTCTCAAGCAATGGAAGAAGTCAACAAGGAGACTAATGGTACATGGGAAATTAAATTACAAACTACCTACTATAATCAGGTATAAGATTTTTCAGATTGTTTGTTTGTTTTGGGTTATTTCTAGTACAGTCATACAATTCTTTGAATGATGGGTTGCCTAGTTATTGGTGCTCTTCCTTTGTCTTTTTGGATTACTCTATGGCAGGTGTTGACATGGGAGCGTCGAAAAACGCGAATAGATAGATTTTTTTCTCAAGGTTCAGTAACTTCTTGGGAGGAGATTATTTATACATGCTTTCACAGTAGTGGTTTTTTTGTTAAATGTAAACATAGAGAGTTCAGCATTGCTAGGATGGAAGTGTTTAAATGTCCAGAGGCTTTCCTCACTTAGAGACATTTTTTAATTTGGTTGTGATTTACTGTATTTTTCAAGCAGATGATTTGTACATTTTACAAATTTTCTCCAAGCTTTTATAGTGTGAGTTTAATTTCCCTGGTATTTGTCAGCCACTACTTTGGTGGCGTGGTCGTAATAATATTCTGACTTATTAAAAAAAGAAACCTCAATAAAATTACAAAGCGGCAACTTATTTCAAAAAAGAAAAAAACCAAAGAGCAAAAATCAACCCTTGGCAAGGAATATATCTCAACAATCCTCTGTTAAGTCTTTGACAACATTTCACTCCAACAACTCAATAGAGCCTCTTTGCCTATTAGTGGTATGATTTTTGAGAAAATTAAAATATGACCATCAATAGGTTGTTAACATATTCATTCACCCTGTTTTGCCATGAAGCAAAAATTGAAAAGGCTTGACTTTTACGAACCAAAAGACTAAGAACTTACTAAAACCTCATAGGGTTAATTGAGAACAAGAGAGATTAAGAATGATTCTTCCTTGATCTAAAAAATGATGAACATGGGTTATATATATACAAGATTGTTGACATGTACTCTAATGAAATAATTGAACAAAAGAAAGGCAAATGGAAAGCTTAATTACAGATTCAAGTCCCCACATGTAGACACAATTTTTTTTTTTCTGTCGAGAATGTGTAGACGCAATTTTAGAACGCCATGATTTAAGGAATTAGCTATATTTTAGGAGGCCATCTCTAGCTAATTTACTGTTTGCTGATTTACTTCTTCAAGTGTGCGATATTGTTGATTTTGTTTGTTAAGAACACAAGAAGAGTTCAATAGGTTCGGCAAGAGTGCCTATGTCCCAGGGAGAAAATTTTATTCTGTCATTCTACTAAGCTTATGATAATGATTGGCAAGCGTTCAATCAGAGTTTGTTTAGAGAGGTAGATGATATAGTATATTTAATAAGTTTTATAATGGTTGATTAATGGCGGATCCATTTGGTTGACCCCCTCTCCACCCACAAACCCTAGATATGTTATCTCTTTTCCTACAACTTTCTTCGACACAAACAACACAAGGACAACATTTATTTAACAATTAACAAACCTTAGATCTTGCCTCTATTTCTCATTCTCTTCCTAAGCTCCACGTCTTCACCAAATTGCAGAGTTGGTCGCCACAGCCGTTCGCCGCCTTTTTCTAACGGTCGTCTTCGTTCCTTTTGTCCGTGCCGCCCCCATGTCTTCCATGTTTTTGATCCGCCATTGTGATTGGTGATGAGTAAATAATATAAAAGTAAAAAGACAATATATCTTTTAATAAAATTAGTTATATAAAATATGCTATATATTATTGTTGCTAAATGATCCTTTAATAATTACATAGGAGATGCATATATCTATAGATTCTTGTAAAAAAAATAAACATATTATTATGATAAATATTGAATGTGATAAATATTGTATTTATCATGATGATAATGTCATATTTATCGTCCAATATATCTCTATCAATACGAAATTTCGGGAAAAAGATATACTACAAAACAAGGTTGGTATTTTTTTTATGATTTTTTTGTTTTAATAAATTAGTAATTTCAATAATATACGACGCAACATGTTAACGGGTTTGTTTGGCAAAAGTGGCATCTAGCATTTTATAATGAGTATTTAATATTTAATTAAAAATATATTATTTTTTATTTTTTATTTATTATTAATTTAAAAAATACTATATATTATATGATAAATATTATATGATAAATCAATGTCTTTTACTCTAATCAAATGGACTTGCTTGTTTCATAAAAACAGAAAAAAGAGGTGGACCCTCTTTTGACTTGCAACACAAAAAACAAAAAGTTGATCTTTTAGGCGGCTTGTAACCGGATTACTGTTTGTAGTCCGATTCACGGGAACGCGTTACTGTATTTTCGTGATGTAGCCCGTCTTTCTGCGAGAGGATGGACTACATGTGTCAGACGCTGGACCTACTGGCCTCGCGCTTGATACATTAATTTTTTAAATCAAAATCTGACTGTTGGGTCATTTTGTTCCAATGATCAGATTTACTCCAACATTAATATTACCATTGTAGTACCGTTGGGGGCCAAAAAATTACCCTTTTGGTCCATAACGGTTAATTTTACCATTTTCCTATAAATATCCCCTAAACACATTTTTTTCTCTCATTTCTACACTATAAACACTCATTTCTCTCTCCAAAACTCTCTCAACTCTTAAAATTTCTCTCCATACTCTCAAATTACTCTCACTCCAATTTTTCCCCAAAATTATGGATTCCAATAATGAAAATATTCAATTCTCTTCTCAAAATAACCCATCAAATTTTGCAAACTACCGATATTCTCAAAATAATCCATCAAAATTTTCCTCTTTCACAAACTATCAATTTAATCCCACCGTTTCATTTTTCCCATTTTCATATCAACTCGCACTTTTCAATTTTGGTAATTTCTAAAATTTTACTTCCAATCTTTTTTCACAAAATAATACTTACATCCTTGTGTTGGATAGGTGCTCGACGACGAGTTTCTAAGGGGATTCTCCTACTCCTGAAATGAAACCCTCGAGTCCACTATTGATCTAAGCAATTTCGGTCCCGATGTCGGTGCCAAGTACAAAAAGTAGATCCTTCCATACGACGTAAAGTTGGTTAAGTGTTGGATCGCTATTTCCAAAGATCTCATAATGTCCAACGACCAAAACGCAAACTCTTTTTGGAAGCGGGTGGCTGCACGCTTCAACCACGGGTTGGAGGCAACCGAGCAACGTTATGTGAAGACCGTTAAAAATAGGTGACATACACTCAACAAAATTATCACCTTATTTAGGCCGTTAAAAATAGGTGGTACATACTCAACAAAATTGTCACCTTATATAGGTCGTTAAAAATAGGTGACACGCACTCAACAAAGATACGTCGAACATGATTCCCGCGACACGACGTTTACATGAATACGCTTGTAAAAAAAATTTGTGAAAAATATGGGTTATAGTATTTTTAATTTAATGTAATATTTAATATTTTATTTGTAATATTTTAATTTTAACGAATTATTTTTATTTGAATGAACTATTTTTATTTTAATAAATATGATGTAGAAAATATTAAATAAAATAATAGATAAAAATTAAAAAATTAAAATAAAATTATATTTAGTAAAAAATTGAATAAAAATCCTACAGAACTCTTAAATTCTTGAGTTATAAATAAAAAAATTAAAAAATTAAAAATTTAATAAAATAATAATAAAAATATTTAAAATCCATTCAACGGAAAAATTTCAAGAACAGTATATTATAAGTAGCTTTAGACAAATCTGGATTTGTCACTTGTCAGCCCCATCAGTGGAGTCACTGTCTAGCAGACCCCAAATCAGTGGACCCCACCTAATCAATAAAGACCCATTTTTTTATTCTTTTTTGTGTCTGTCACATAAGACCATTGCAACAACGGTCATATTAGTTTTTTTTTATTAATTTAATTTTTTTAATTTAATTTCTTTATTTTAAGTTTTTTATTTAGCAAATTTTTTTCTTTTTAATTAATTAGTTTTTTATTGAGAATATTTTTTTTTATTTTTGTATAATGTAATTAATTCTATTTTTTTAAGTTTAATGTAAATTTGTTAATATAGTGTTATCAAAATATTTTATTATAACTGTAGACGTAAAATTTTACACAAATTATGTAGTAATAAATTTCTATGTAGTAAATTTTAATTATTTGAGTACAATTTATTTTTTTATTTTTAAATTAATTATATTTTTTGGTATAAAAATTTACGGCATTATTCGTAAAATATATAATTTCCACTAATTAAAAATATTTAATTATTTTTGTGAAAAATATATTTTATATAGTATAAATTGTAAAAAAAATTGAATAAAAAGTGGAATGATAAGAGATTCTATAGGAGAGTCTAATGATAGTCTAAATTATTAAAGTAAAATATTTTAATAAAAAGATTTAATAAAAAATTGATGTGATAATTGTTTAGACTTAATCGTTGAGGATGTCCTAATACTATTCTTGGGTGAAATATTAATCGGTTGCACTCCAAGAAGTTTAGACTTGACTAGACTGATAAGATTGACTTATTGTTTTCCTCTAAAATTTTACCTAACATTCAATTTTGTTAATACATTATTATAGGGACGGACCGAGCGCTCGGTCCATGCATAGTATTGAATATATGCCTCTGCTCTTGCTCATACTCACAATTGCAACTGAACTGATAAATAGGGTTGGCTACATTTTGATGACACATGTCCAGGTTCAAGGAATTATCAGACCATGCATTGATGAAATGGCAAATTAACACATAACGCATAACCATACTGAGGCTTTTAGATGATGAATGAGTACTGCGATACTCCATGTTTGTTTTTTACTTTGACGTTCAAATTCATCTTTAAGAAAGACTCAACAACCTTTGTTTTCGACAAATAAAATCTCTTCCTGTGAGTTCGAATTTGTTTAAATTAAATTATTTATAACTAATAACATGGAGAAATTTATATATAAATGGTGCATTTCTATGAAAATTTTTTCTGTATCTGTCACTGGGTACATGCGTAAATATATTTTAGTATGTTATATCAATGTTTGCTTGTGGGAAGAAGAGATGTTATAGATAGGAGATAGGGTATAAAAAGTAAAGAAAAAATAGCACGGAATTCTTTTACAAAAAATTATTGAAATTTGTTACCAGTTTCCAATTCGACAAGAATATTTTCATGCTTAGTCATATGTATATCATGTATCGTGTTTTAGGGGAGAGAGAGAGATAGAGCAAAATAAAGAAGAGTGCATAACAAAGATAAAAAGAATGCATAAATGAATACAAAACATTTCCATTGTTTCTTGTTGACTAATTTTCATTTTGATCTTCATAAAAGAATGCATAAATGAAAAATCATAAAGCCAAGTAGTTGTGGGTTTTGTTGTAGCTACGTGCTAAAACCAGCATCACTAGAATACCCTAGAGCGCATTCTTTCTCATATTCTTTCTTCGCCAACAAGTATGACCATCATGATCTGCATATCAAAGAAGCGTTGGTTTCAATAAATGATTTTGATGGCGTCTTCTTTCAAATTCTCCATCAATATCACATCTAATCAATTATCACCTTCTCCTTCACTTTCCTTACATTTCTGGTCGTTCCAATCATGTAGGATCCACACTGCCATGATCACATATATATCACTAAGAAAAAAGTTAATTAATTAACTTCTGTTTACGGTAAATTTTGAGTCTGGACTCAATGGTTCGAGTTTTATTTAAAGAGTTCATGTGGTGAAACTTAAAAGGAATGTGTCCAGAAGGATAACAACTCCAAGGAAGTTGAACCACCAAAAATGTCTATTGAAGAGAAGAAAATCACCACAGTGCAAGAGAATTGACTGATTGGTCAATTTCAAGAAACTTATTTGCTTGGGATTTGACTGCATTGGGAGTCCTTTCATGGAAGTTATTCAAAGGAGAGACTCTGGTATTCGTCACTGTGTTTTGCAAATTGTCGATAAGGAGAAAAAGACCCACTTGCACAAGTTTAGTCTTTTACTTGCTATAATGGTTCAATTAGAAGTTAGCAAAACGGCATAAATCTCTCCTTAATTTGAAAAAAAAAATATTTCATGATACATCGTGCACTCAAACAAATTGTCTTTTTAAAAAATAGGAAAAAACTTTTAAAAAATATTTCTATAAACGTGTAGATTTTAATTTAAGAGTTCATACGCTATAAGAAATTTGTTATGTTGATATAAATGTTACTATAATTATCGATGTTTTTCATTTCAAATATACAATCGAGTGTGTTCATGAATGATGAATGCAAAAATGTGTTTGATGGGTTGAGTTCAAGTTTAAACAAAATAAATTTAATTTAAAAAAATGTTTTTTCTTGGAAAAAAGTTAAAAAGGTTTACAAATATTTTCTGCTTTAGCAAATTGCCAATTTAGGGCCCTCTAATTAGTATCATCAAGAATCAAGTAGGCTTCATTGATTTCTGAAACGAGCCCAGATATGGCTTGGTGTGTCATAGCCCAACTTCACTTCTTGCTTGAACTTACCAATAGCAATACTCACTACTGCAATATAATTTTGGGAACCAAACAAATCCATGAACCAAGAGGGCAGGATATTTTACATTTTACAATTTCACATTTTTTCTTGCTTTAATAGAGTCTTTTTTCTACCACAAAATGACCAATTTTGTTGCTCTACACAATCATGAGTTAAACTTATAAAAAAAATGAAATAATACTTAATATTAAAAATATAGTTAAAGTTTGTTGATTGGAAAAGGGTAAAACAAAAAAATTATCATCATAGTAATTATAATTTCAATGGTGGGTTTGTTGACGGATTATTTTCACTATTCAATTCGATTTATATTTAATTAATTTGAAAAAAAAAATATATGCATCATGGCTAGGGGTGGACATTTAAACCTTGCCCAGAAAAAGGGTCGGGCTGGGCCAATGATTTTTAGTCCGCTGCCCAGCCCGGACCGACCCGAATATATATTATATATATATTTTTAAATTATATATATATAACATATAATATATTAATATTAATTTAATATATTATGTGTTATAAATTAGTAAAAATAATGTCAATTATAAATTTAAGAGTTATTTAATATTTATTAAAATATAATTTATATAATAAAGTATATATTAAATTATATTTTGATAAAAAATAAAAAATATTAATATTTAAAAAAATAAAAAAGGCCAGCCGCCCGGCTCGCCCTTTTGGATGGGGGCCTGAATCAGACCTTCATCCCGGTCAACCGGGCTAAAATTTAGGGAGTGGCTCGACCCGACTATGCCCATCCCTAATCATGGCATCAATAGCAGTTAAATTGTTCATGTATCTGTCATCTCAACAATGGTTAAACTCTAAAACTCATATTTTGTTGATAAATTCTATTATAATAACTGTAATCATTTCAAATCTCGTTTAATTTATTTTTTGTTGTAAATTTCATAATAAAAAAAGAATAAAAACAGCGTTAAAAAAGAATAAAATCAAAAACAACTATTAAAAGGGAAAAACAAAAACAAAAAAAATCAAACAACTATTTAGTTGAAATTTTTTTTCATTGTTTTCTAATACTAAAAAATAAAGATGGAAAAATAAAATGTTTGTTAAAAAAATTCGATTAGTAAATATATTTTTAAATATTTTTAATTAAAAAAACAGAAAACAGAATTCCTAAACTAAATGTATGCAAAGTAACTTGGTTTCCAGCTACAAAAAGAAAAAAAAAACTACCACCATTGTAGCACTATAAAGTTCAACCGCTAAATCGCAAAAATCGTTCAATCAATTCGTAATAACACTGCAATTTGCGGCTATTTGCTTATTTTGGATGGTTGTGAATGATAATTTTTTAAATTCGGTATTTGCGGTTTGACTACGATTTGTTCTTTTTTCTAACTGCCAAAATCCAACCGCAACCACACAGTTGCATATGCATGCATGCATGCATACATACATATATGTATGTATTATACATAAATACATACATGTATGTATATATATATACACACACATACACACATTAGATTTTGTATATTTTGGATAGGTAAAAGTTTGACCAGTTTTTTTTATTTCTATGTAGATAAATTATATATTTTGGTGGCTAATAAGGAATATACATGAATTCGTTAAGTTAGCTGAGAGCTAATTGATGAATAAATACTGCTAAATTGCATTTATTTTGGACAGATTACAAATATAAGTAAGACGACCATAATTATAATTTGATCGTCTTGAATGTTTGAACAACAATTATAATGAAATAATATTTAAAATATTTTTCCGCTTTGTTTTATTTTTTATAGTATGTTTATACTTCAAATTCATATGTTATTAATATTGACTACTTATTATATATTAATCGCAAGAATTATCCGCATCCAACAGCATTCGCATAATTAATTTGGGCGATTCTAACCATATATACAGTTCAACTGGAAATAAAAATCTCATCGATCTCAATTTACGACTCGATTTAGTTAAAACTTAAAAACCGCCCAAACCGCATCCCCTAACCACCGGTAAAAGCGTCTACACTTCTCGACTTAACCATTTGAGTCAGTCAAAACATCGAATGAGCAGAGTGCACTCGCACAACAGACTCTAAAACCCTACTGAATTACTATGATCTTACCTGTGGCGAAGCTGGGAACTCTTGCTCTCAAGACACTCTGTAAGCCCATAGCCAAGAAACTCAAGAAAGAAGCTGGTCGTCACCCTCAATTTCGCCACTTTATCCTCAATTTTGCTCAGGTTCATATCAAGTCGCTACCTTTTCTTTGTTCGTGTTCTTTTCTTTTTGTCAATTGATTTATGGGTTTTGCTGTTCATTACGTTCTTGTTCATGGGTAGTCTTTTGTTTCCGGGTTTATGTGTTACTTCTTTTTTCATTTTTTGCATACTGAAATTGTGTGGAATTCTGTAAATGCGCGTCAAATATGTAGTTCTTTTTGGTAATTGGGCTTGTATGGAAGTTCGGAACTTTGATTAGTTGGTTGCTGGTTTTGTTGAAAGTTTTTTTGTTATTGTTTGCAGCTTGGAACCTCGTAAATTCGTATTCTGCATTTCTTTTTTTGAGTAAATTTTGATGTATATTTAAAATTAATGTTCGTTGATTGTTTTTAATACTTTCATTAATGGTTGAATCAGGCAAATCACCGGTTCAAGACGAATATTCAGAGACGGATTTATGGTCATGCAACTGATGCTGCAATACGTCCTCTGAATGAGGAGAAGGCTATTCAAGTTGCTGCAGATCTTCTTGGGGAACTTTTTGTGTTTACAGTATTACCATCTTATAAACCCTATCTCCTATTTTATTTTATTTCCTCAAAATGACAATATCAACTCATATTGTTGAGTTCGCTGTAAGAGTGTAAATTTGTGCTATTTGTGTGTTTATCTTCACATTTCTGTTTGAGGAAAACTTCTTGAGAATGGATTCCAACTGGACCATCAAGACATGTTTTCCTTCTGATGCTAATTTAGTTTTCTATCTCTGATTATATTTGCTAAAGTTGTATGATACTGGTATTCTTCTTCAGGTTGCAGGATGTGCTGTTATATATGAGGTGCAACGAAGCTCTAAATCAGAAGCAAGAAAGGAGCAACTGCGAAGACAGGAGCTAGAGGTACGTAGTAATTCAGTCTACATGTATTTTCTTGATAAGTTAATTCAGTATATTAATATTGCTCCATTTGATCCTCTTAAATCAGAGTTGTTGCCCATTGTTAATCAATTTTCAAGGTATCACTATTTATTAATTAATTTTTATCTTTTGCCATTTGAGAGGGGAAGCGTTCGAATTAGGGATACAGAATACCAAACTCATTATAATTAATTGAAGTAGCACTGCAATAATTAGTTTGCTCTGGAAGAAGTCATAGCCCCCTTTTATTTCTCTGTGGATACTCTACTAGGGAATGAGAGCTAGGTTGATAGAAACTTGGGATGGACTAAGCATGTGAGTTCTAGCTATGAATGGCTGTTGCATGCTTAAAACCTTTGTCCATTTAACAATACAGCTTCTCTCATGTAAATATATGCAACAAATGGTACAACGTAATTTACTATCTATTAACATTTTACTGACAAGATCATAAAAAACCATGCATTGTAAATCTGTGAAGCCCTTATTCGAACCATGTAGTTTTAGTGGAAATGTTAAGAGTTGAAAGATGACTGCACAACCTATTATTATTGAAATCACTTCTTCAAATTGTGGTAATTTTTTGTGGTTAGAAAGAGAATCTTGTTCCACTCTGATAAGGCATCCTATCTTCTGAGATAATCCGATGTCTGGAGACTAGAAATTATAGAATCGTAATTATTTAACTATATCATGTAGTAATGCGTGCTAAGAGCTCATTGACCATTGTTAATGTTCCACGATTTCAGGCAATGAAAAAAAAAGATAAAGATTTAGCAAGAGAACTGGAGCTAATGAAACAAAGAATCGATGAGTTAGAAAAACTTGCCAAAGGACATGGGGTTTCTTCGTTGTTCACCTTGGGGTATGGGTTTGTCACTGAAGATGTAAAAGCAAGACCGACCTGATCCATGCAATAATGGATTACACAAAAACTTATAACTGTAAGAGTCAATTTAAGTGAACATATATTTTTTAGTTATTTTGTGACAAAATTCATGCTGTGAGACATATTTCACTTTGGTCATTCTCTGATTTTCCTGCTATATGTGCTTTGCAGAATATATCAAATCCAATTACACAACGCAGCGTCTTCATTCTTACCTGCGATTAAGGCCTGTCTCCCGGTTTACTCAAAAATTGAATACCTTGCACAGAAGCTCACTTTCACAGAAAAGAGTTCAAACAAGATTCAGAAAACTTGGAACAGATTATGTTCTCTGACTTCTTATACTGCATTGATTTAGATTAGTTTTGTAGGACGGTCGATGCATGTGCAGAAACCCACTTCATTTGTATCTTCCTCGTCCTTTAAATCTGTATATAGGATTAGCAAATTTATGTGCAATGATATTATCTCTAGGGGTATAATCAAGCCAAGCCGAGTTTTGGAGTGTTTAAGCTCAGCTCGACTAAAATTTTTCAAGCTTGAACTCGAGCTCTTCCTTCAGCTCAAAATTTTGTTCAAGCTCAGCTCGTTATAAAGCTCGCAAGTTCATGAGCTTGTTTGCGAGCTTTTCGAACTTAGCTCAACAAAAGTTTAAATAAAATCATAAAGGAGATTACAAGATCAAATTAGGCAAAAGCTCAAAAAAAATACATTTAAGTTTAAGTTTGTTCAATAAAATCATGTTAAACATACAGTTGAATAAAAAATATTAGAAGTTTCAGTTTGTTTCATAAGTTCAACATAATATTAGATTTTATGAAGCATATTTGTACTTTTATAGGTATAGTCAATTAGTGCAAGTTTATATTTTTATTGATGTTGCTTAAATATTAAATAATATTTTAAACTTAAGTTTTTTTTTTATATAATTTAGTTTAAAACATATATAACTATATATATATTTATATATACATGTACATATGTGTATATATAAATGAGCTTACAAACGAGTTTGTTTATGAGTATTGTTCATGAACACATAAACGAGCATGTTCGCGAGTTTTTCGAGCTGGGTTTTTAGATATTCAAGTTCGACTCGTTTATTGATTCGAGTTTAAAATTTTGTTTAAACTCGACTCATTTATTAACGAAATGAGTTATAATCGAACTTTTATTGAGCCGAACGGCAAATAGTTTGACTTATTTATAGTCTTAATTATCTGATCACCGTTCTTACCTGGCAATCCACTTAGTCAATTGAACATACAGACCTCTTCGAGATTTAGAGTAGGAGGAGCTCCAACAGCAGCCAGCGGGATTTGAACCCTAGTGGGGTTCACCAAAGTCCGAACCCCTAACCTCTGTGCCCATCTTTGTGGAACTTTTTTTTTTTAATTGATAGAGCTTCCAGAATGGGATGTTAAATAGTTATAGGAGTTGTTTGTGTGAGGTAGATTTTATGGAGTTAATTAAGCAGCTTATCACAATTAAACTGCCAATTTGTATATCTGTCCCCACATGTTTTCTAATTTCAAGTGTCACATTATAGGATCATAATATCAAGTGTGTCATTTTTTGGGAACTAATTGACAGGAATGCCATTTTCTTGTCTCTTAAAAATGTTCATGGCAGTGTTTGGAGAATGAAGATGACATAGGCAACCACACTGAAGAGGTCGTTACCGTCCAAATGTTAAGACGACATATCTTATTTTTACCAAACTTAAGACAAAATATCTTATGACTATGGACAGTATGTTAAAGAACATCTTAAGAGATGTTTTGAGTTCGAGCCGATTTTTGCTAGGTTGAGTTCGAGTCGAGTTTTTCCGTGTACGAGTACTTTATTCAGCTAAAATTCAAATTAGTAAAATATAAAAAAAATTAATATTTTAATAAATTACATTGATTATAATTTTTT
>CAODLS011445178.1:0-18111 GCA_948243855.1 Flueggea neowawraea | reverse complement strand
GATTCGGGTTTTGGTGCAACGAGCTACACCAACGTTTTCATACATCCGATCGATCGTGCCTTGGTGAAAGGTAAATCTTCCAACCTTAATTATATATGTTGATATGCATGGGTCCTTGGGGGAATTCAAGGCATTAAAATTTTTCTTTTATCCGCTGCCATGTATGTATATGAATGTCATATTTTAGTCGCGAATTCCAACAATACTCAATCTCAAAATCTCATTCGTTAATCTAGCAAATAGAAGTCTTGAAATTTTGAAAGTCCTAACGCTTTATTATCATTTGGTTTTCTACTCTATTTTAATTACTTGCTTTTATTAATCTTGTGTTTCTTTAATCAAAAGCCCAAAAATCAAATCATGTGTTTTATTGCTTTTCTTTTGTGAATTGATCACACTTATTACTCGTTCCTTTCGGCTCGATATCCTTGAAATACTCCTTGGTAAAAAGACATTGATTCTTGTGCACTTGCAAGAAACCGATTAAGTTTTTGGCGCTGCTACTTAGGAACGACGCTACTAATTGTGATATTTTCTTTATTTTTTTTTTAATTGGTTGTTTTCCTTTGCAATCGCTACTTTCCATTGTAAATAGAGAAGAACTAGGATACTCCTCCGCCAATAAATCCTCTTTCATGGAGAAACACTGGATTTTGCCATGGTGGCTTAGCTTGGCCCTTTAAAGATAAAGGCAGCTTTTGTCTTTCCACTTTCTTCACCTGAGTTTCTCTAAATTCATCAAAATATTTTTGTCTTCTTGACGGTTATCCTCAAGCATCTTTTCTGTGAATTCCTCAAAACATGTATGGAGAGTCAGTAAAAATTCTCCCATTTTGTCGTGGCTGCCCCCGAGCCCTTGGATTGGTGGTCTTCTTTAACACAATCATAATTTTGATCATTTTTTTAAAATCCTTGACCAACCAATGATCCTTTATACTAGCCATCATAATGGAAGAGATTCTTGAAGTGATGGGTAAAAGTACTCCTCCGGCCCATTTTCCCCCTAAGCATGTAGTTGTGTAGATGGCTTTGCACGGCGGGATAATTCGCCTGTGTAGAGTTGTACTAAGAATAGGAATAGAAATTCCATTCTTCATTGGCTAACCCTTGCCTTTAATGTTGCAAAAGCCTCTTCTCCCCAACCGGCAATAGCAACTAGGCAGGTAGTTTCCATATTCATATTGTTACATGTCAACGGCATCACCTCGTCAGTGTGTGAGTCCTACCAGGCGAGCCAGAAGATTGTTGACCGGCTATCCGCAAGCGCATGATTATCGATAAGATAATAAATTTTACCTTCGAAGTATTCCTAATGTGTCGAACCCATGGGAACGGTTTGCAAATATGGTCAATCCATGACAATAAAAATAAAAGGTTTAATGGTTGGTTGTTCATTTTAAATGGAAAGACTCAAATGCAATAAAACAAATGCTAAAAATAAATTGTGGATTAAGGAAATAAATGAAACATGTTAGGGCTTTTGAGACTCGACCAAGACTTCCATTTGATATGTTCATGAACGGGCTCTATTATAGATTGAGTGTTCTTTCACTAATATCGATTTAACCCTCTTTCAAGTTCATTAAAGCTATGTCTACATTTATTAGGAGGGTCCTTTCGGCCTCACCTAACTAAACTAGACTCATTAGGTTCATTCGGAAATTTTATCAAATACCTTACCTACATAGAATATGTCTATCCTAAGTATGGTAATTTTAATGCTTGTAAGCCTCATTTAAGCTTCATCTTTCGATCCTTCACCTAAATTTGTCACTAATATTATTATGTCGATCAAGCATAACAACATTCATACAACACAAGTCATTAAACCAATCCATTATCAACACATATATGAAATGAAATACTCCAAATCCTTCATAAACATAACAAATATCCATCAAAAGTCTACATCTCTCAACCCTAACAAAGGGTTTAGCCTACCATGATTATGTACATAAAAATAAGGCAAATATTCACAACACTAATCATGGTATATTACAAGGAAAATAAGGAGAAAAGAGAATTAATAGAGTGTAGAGATGAATCCTCAAGCCTTGAAGTACCCTCCTTCCTTCCCTTGAACCTTAGCTTTTACGTTTTTGAAGAAAAATGGTAGGGCAGAATGTGCTCTTGCGACAAAAATAAAAGATGTAGTGTGCAAAAAGTGTGTAGAGAAATGAATAAGAGGGGGTATTTATACCCCTTGGCATGTGTTCAAACCCTAGGAAATTTGTGGGCAAAAATACCCCAAAGTGTATACATTTAGTCAACCAAAAGTCCTTTGCTGCCATTGTGTTTTGTCTTGTCTACAGGCATATCAGGGTCGTGACATTAAGGAGGTCACGGCCGTGAGGTGCTGCTATCCGTGGTCACGACCGTGAAGTGCCAAATCTCACGGCCGTGACCATGCTTTGGTCCTCCAACGCCAAATCACGCGACACGATCTTTTCACCCTTTGATCCGATTTTCGGCGCACTTTCTTCCATTGATCTTCCAACTTCAAAAACACATTTCCCATGAATTTTTCATATATTTTCATCCATTTAATGAATTATTGATCAGCCTACAAAAAGTACGAAAATGTATAAATACATCGACAATTAAGCACACGTAAGGCAAAAATGCTATATTTTTGTGGTTGAATTAATATGTGAATTTAGGATACATCAAACTCCCCTACACTTACTCAATTTCTTGTCCTAAAGCATTCAATAACTCAAAATTAATGAAGAACTTTGATTCCTAAACTTTATCCTTGTTATCCCCACGTCATGTTCTACCCCAATTAACATGCACCGAATATTCAAGCAAAAACACAACTAACGCCAGGTTGGCCGAAAACTTTTAGAAAAGATTGTATCCACACTAGTAATGCCCCCTAAAAGTATAACCGACTTCACGCCCTCACAAGTTTCACTCAAGCCTCAATGTGATTATGAGTAGTTTACGGCTCAAATCGATTCATAACAAACCTTACCAAAACTTCGTACAATGTCAAATCGTAACCACTATGAATTCGCACCAAAATACCAATCAAAAAGGAATTTATTGCCTTGTAATGGGGCTTAATAAAAGGGTTAATAAGTTGAGAGATTACAATGACAAACCCAGTGATACATGCCATTCCTTAAACTTACAAAGTCAATGCTCATTTCAATAAATCACATGTCTTTACTTAATAGAACATGGTTTCCTCAATTTACTACCCTTTTTCATTGTTTTTGTTCTTTCTTTCTTTCATTTTATTCATTTTTTTCTTTTTTTTTGTCTTTTATAGAAGAAAGCAACGTTACATTTTAGGGCAAACATCAAAATGGGGCAACCATGTCTCTTTACCACTTAAGCACTAAATAACATTTGTAAGACATGTTTAATTCCAATTTAAATTTTAGCATTGACATAAAAACACAACAATTATCAAGTTGGCAATGTATCACTAATACAAGTCTCTCAATTTAGGGTTCAAATGTTGAGGTCTAGAACAAAATGAGGATGCTTAATTAGGTTCATAAAAAGAAAAAGGTCAAGGCTCAAAAGGGGTGAACAAGGGATTAATATAAAAGGTAGATGTTGAAGAAAAAGGATAAAACAAGGGGTTGACAAACAATGCCTTTAATCATTTCAGTATCTTAATTTGAATAGGTGTGGTATTCGAAATGCACTTCATAACGAATCTCAACAATGTCCTACTATGAATGATACACACATCAATAACATAAAGTGTTTAATGTCTCAAAATCTTATAGGGTTGTGTGCAAATCCAAACTAGTCCTTCTCGGTTCTAGTACTAAGGGTTGTCTTTTCTTGAAGCTAAGGTGCATAGAAACCAAAATTTTACATGAATTGGTTTATAAGGGATGTTGGGTTTCAAAGTATATGAAAGAAAAATTAAGCGATTCAATGCCAAAGACTAACCATTGAGTTCAATTTCAAGAAAAAATTCGAAAATGTTAAGCAATTTTCAAGTAAGATCACATGCAAGCAATGTCATATAAACAATTAAGCCCGAACAATCACTAAACCCTCCCCCACATTTACGTTGAACATTGTCCCCAATGTTCAATAAAATAAATCTAGATCAACAACACAACAAAGGGACAAGTTCATTTTCAATTTTAAGCATAAAAGTAATGGAATTAGGGTTTATAATGCTTCTCTATTTTCTCCTTGCTTGGATGTGCTCTTCCTTGGGATGTATGGCTTCCTTTTTAGGGCATTGAGACAAGAAATGGTTAGTGAACAATTGCATAAGCGTACACATGTAAATGGATGATACTCCTCTTAATCACCCTCAAAATATAATGCAAAGCAATGAAATTTAAAATCATAGTTTAAGGTCATTGTGGAATAAAATTAGTCAAAGGTCATTTCGACCCAAAAGGCAAAATTAGTTTAACATCATTACGGACGTAAGGATACTTCTATTTGGGGCACCAAATAATTCTCAATGTGCACCCGTTCATTTCTCTCAATTGTCCTTTGTAAACAGTGATATGCTTGCTATCATTCAAGATGATGTCAATAGCACCGGATTGATGAATCTCAGAAATCTCAAACGGGCCATGCATAGAAGTTTTGGGGTTAAAAAGGATGTGGTTCTTAGGGTGGGAAGTAGTACACTTGTTGCCCTACCACAAATTTTTCCTTCACAAGAACTTCACCCTCATTTCCTTTTGATTTGAGCTCTTCAAGATGAACCCCTTTCTTGTTGTTCACTTCATGCATACTCAAACTTGGATCAAATTCCTTATCCCTTTGTTGCTTCCTTTTTTCCACAGTAGTGTCCACCTCAATTCAGCTCTCACTTGAAATTTTCAATGGATGAGAGGTAGATAGCATACAACAAGTTTCCAAAGAGTGCACATTAGGATCCTCCTCCTTAACCACAAGTGATTGCACCAATTCGACCACATGAAACTCCTCCATTTCTTTCCCAATTTTGAAAGAAAGAGTCCCCCTCTTCACATCAATACACACTCCCCCAGTGACTAGGAATGGTCTCCCAAGGATGATTGGGTGGTCTAATGCATCCGCCATATCAAGAACATAGAAATCCACTGGAAAGAAGAACTTCCTACCTTCACCAAAACATTCTCCACAACTCCAAAAGGTGTTCTTGTAGACCTATCCGCAAGTTGGAGTTTAACATTAGTGGGAGCTAGCTCGTTGACCCTAACTTTTTGAAAAATGATGAATGCATTAAATTGACTGAAGAACCCAAGTCACACAAAGAGTCGACATTATTCAAATTTCCAAA
Source organism: Flueggea neowawraea (assembly GCA_948243855.1). NCBI lineage: Eukaryota > Viridiplantae > Streptophyta > Magnoliopsida > Malpighiales > Phyllanthaceae > Flueggea > Flueggea neowawraea. The sequence continues at coordinate 12,854 of CAODLS011445178.1, read as the reverse complement.
ATTGCATGGAATAATGAAACTACCCGAATCCTTGAGCTTTGGAGGGTGTTTGCTCAAAATCATTGGGCTACATTCTTCGGTGAGTGCTACCATGGCATACTCCTCCAACTTATTTTTGTTGGCCACCACTTCCTTCAAAAAACTAGCATAATTGGGCATCCTTGCAATGGCCTCCAAAAATGGTACATTCAACTCCAGCTTTCTGAACATATCAAGGAACTTCATGAAATTCACATCTTTGGTATGATCTCTAAACCTTTAGGGAAATGGGATAGGACGCACATAAGGCTTCACTTCATCCTTTCAAGGACTAATTGACTTTTCATCAACTAGCTTCTTCTTCTCAACAACCTTCCTCTTCTCGCATTTGGGCACATCCCCAACACTTGGCTCCTCAATCCCCTTTCCACTTCTCAAGGTGATCGCCATCACACTTTCTCTTGGATTCACTTCTAAATTACTTGGCAATTTACCCTTCTCACTATCCAAAACCGCGTTGGCAAGTTGACCAACTTTCCTTTCTAAGTTTTGGATGGTGGCTTGTTGAGTTTACACAATTTGATCTACCTTAGCATCCATGTTCGTCATGTATTGCATAAGTAGATCTTCCAATGGTGGCTTCTTCTCTTGAATGGTTTGTTGAGGTGGCGATGTTTGTTGTTGATATTGTTGTTGTTGTTGAAAAGGTGGTCGTGGTTGGAATCCCGATGGTCCCATTGGTCTTGGTGGATTGGCATTTTGATCCTTCTATAAGAAATTCGGGTGGTTGTGCCATCTCAAATTGTAAGTGTTGGAGTAGGTATCATTTCTTTGTTGAGGCTTAAGAAATCCTCCCATGTAGTTAGCTTCTTCAAATCATCCTCCCAATTGTTGGTTCATGGTGCAAATTTCTTTGGTATGGCCAAGTGGACCATAAAAAGAACATTGCTCACGAACCATTGTATATTTGTTCAAGATCATATTCACCTTCCTTGCAATGTCATCTACTTTCTTTGCCAAATCAGATAACGAAGAAGAAACTTCATGAAATCTTGCTCGTCTACCTCTCACTGCTTTCTGCTGCAAATTTGTAGCAAGCATTTCATAAATCTCATACACTTCTTCGGCGATCTTGTCATCAAAAATAACCTCCAGCTGCAGTGTCGACCAATGTTTGACCATGCAAAGTCAGACCAGCATAGAAAAACTGAATTAGCAAAGCCAATGATAATTGATGGTGAGGACACTGGCTAAGAAGCATTTTGAATCTATCTCATGCTTCATGGAACGGTTCTCCGTCCATTTGTGAAAAAGAGCAGATTTGTTCCTCAACTCCACTATTTTCTGAGGTGACTAGTACTTCATCATAAATTTTTCATATGCATCCTCCCAAGTACCCAATGATCCTTTAGGAAGATTTATCGACCGTGTTTTAGCACGGTCTTTAAAGTGTAGGGAAAACATCGCATTCTCAGCTCATCTTCCATGAGAAAATGCAATGGAAATGTTTGGATCGTTGTATAGAAAAGGTTAATGGACCCTCCGATGGTAGACCATGGAAAGAGGGTAACATGTTGAAGTATATGTTCTTCAACTCATAGTTCCGAGCTGTCAGATTCAAGCGGATGCATAAAGGCGATGTGCCAATCACCGGTCTTTGAATGTCTCGCAAGCTTGTTCGGATTGGAACTTGGTTTTGAACAGCATCATCAGGTATTTGGCCCAATCTCACCACATCAACTTGACCAACGTGAGGCCTAGGATGTTCGGCAATTTTCTCTCTTCTTCCATGTGCCCGGTTTGCCCTTTCAAATCTATCAATATACGGTATCAAAGGAATGAGATCTTCGTCTCCTCATTGTGTTCAACCGTCGGCACTTCGAGAACGTCTCAATAGCATGTATCACCTAAATTTTTGCAATGAAAGACAAACAATTGAGCAAGTATGAATGCAAATAAAAAAAAAAAAAGAAAAGACCACAATAGACACCGTTCCCCGGCAACAGCGCCAAGAACCTGATCGATTATCCGCCAGGGCACGGTTATCAGTGTAGTAATAAATTTTACATTCAGAGTATTCCTAAGGTGTCGAATCCAAGGGAACGGTTTTCTAATTTGTTCGATCCATGACAATAAAAATAAAAGGTTCAATGGTTGTTTGTTGGTTTTCAATGGTAAGTCTCAAATGCAATAAAACAAACACTAAAAATAAATTGTGGATTAAGGAAATAAATTAAACGTGTTAGGGCTTTTGAGACTCGACCAAGACTTCCATTTGTCATGCTCATGAATGGGTTCTATTATGGATTGAGTGTTCTTTCGCTAATATCGCTTTGAGCCTCTTTCAAGTTCATTAAAGCTTTGATTTCAAAAAAAGAAGTTCATTAAAGGTATGTCTACATTTATTAGGAGGGTCCTTTCGGCCTCACCTAACTAAACTAGACTCATTAGGTTCATTCAGGAATTTTATCAAACACCTTACCTACATAGAATATGTATATCCTAAGTATGGTAATTTTAGTGCCTGTAAACCTCATTTAAGCTTCATCTTTGGATCCTTCACCTAAATTTGTCACTAACATCATTATGGCGATCAAGCATAACAACATTCATACAACACAAGTCATTAAACCAATCCATTATCAACACATATATGAAATTAAATGCATCAAACCCTTCATAAACATAACAAATATCCATCAAAAGTCTACATCTCTCAACCCTAACAAAGGGTTTAGCCTACTATGATTATGTACATAAAAATAAGGCAAATATTCACTACACTAATCATGGTAGATTACAAGGAAAATAAGGAGAAAATAGAAAGAATATAGTGTAGGGAAAGATTCTCTATGATGTCTTAAAGATGAATCCTCAAGCCTTGAAGTGCCCTCCTTCCTTTCCTTGAACCTTAGCTTTTACGTTCTTGAAGAAAAATGGTAGGACAAAATGTGTTCTTCCCACAAAAATAAAAGATTTAGTGTGTAAAAAGTGTGTAGAGAAATGAATAAGAGGGGGTATTTATACCCCTTGACATGTGTTCAAACCCTAGGAAATTTGTGTAAAAAATGCCCCCAAATGTATACATTTAGTCAACCAAAAGTCCCCTGCCGCCATTGTGTTTTGTCTTGTTTGCAGGCAGGTCACGGCCGTGAGGTGCCAAATCTCACTGTCGTGACCATGCTTTGGTCCTCCAACGCCAAATCGCGCGACACAATCTTTTCACCCTTTGATCCGATTTTTGTCGCCCTTTCTTCCATTGATATTCCAACTTCAAAAACACATTTCCCATGCCTTTTTCATCTATTTTGATCCCATTTAATTAATTATTGATCACCCTAGAAAAAGCACGAAAATGTATAAATACATCGATAATTAAGCACACATAAGGCAAAATGCTATATTTTTGTGCTTGAATTAATATGTGAATTTAGGATACATCAATTGTTTCCTTATTTTTTGGCTAAAGGAAGAATAATTCTTCCTTTTTTGTCTTTTTAGTGTGATAGGGAATTTACCGTTTTCCCAATCCTATAACGACTCAATCTAACTTAATTTCGAACAATTGCAAACAAACAAATGGACAAAATTGTTAGTTTTAGTGCCCTAGTCCAATCATTTATGTAAATTGTCATTTGATTTATCAATTAATAAAGAGGCATTTCATTTCATATCTATGAAATATGATACTATGTTTTATGAAGATAAATCCTCCATGAATAGTTTATTCTTACTTATGTCATCAAGTTTGACTTGATAGTAAAACCTTGAGGTAAAAAGAACACTATTCTAAATGTCCAAAATCAATTGTTATCATAGGAATGATAATAAACCGAGGTTAGTATGTTCCCAAGTGGATAATCACGTTTTACTGATTATGGATATGATATATCACTTAAAACATAGATATATGTTAGGGAACATGTATTGAACTGGCCCACTATGAAAGCACTTCATGGATCTTTGTCATAAGTAGCTTTCATACAGTGGTGATGTTTGAGTCTTTTGACTGAAACTCACTATCGACTCGTACATGAGGAATCACATGTTTTGACTTAGTCAAACGTTATCTGTAACAGGGTAACTATAAAGGCTATGATTTGATGTGTCATGAATCTTGTAGAGGAGTGATAGTGAGAGTGATGAATTTGTTCCTCTTATGAAGAGTGATATCTTTTGGCCACTTGATGAGTAAGATTGATGGAATGTATGCATACTCAAATGAATTGATAAATGGGTTATCAATGTCATTTGTTATATCAATCTACTTTGGATCAAGAAAAACATTAAGCAATATAAGATTGACATGTGACCTTGCCTTATGCTTAATATAGATATCGTCAGACAAAATGACTAAACATCAAACTGTGAAAGGTAAACTCAGATCACTGACTCTGCTCGATTTTGGGTTGTCATAATGTATTACTAGATACCGCTTATGGACATTGGGCCCAAGTTTTGGGACAAGGCCCATTGCCATCTTCGATCACACACAAGAACGAATTGAATTGGTTCATAAATACTCTCATGGTAATTAAATTATTGAGATGATTGATTTGAGTAATCATTAATAATTTAGGATTTTATGATTTATGTCATAAATATAATATGAGATATTATACATTAATGTAATAGGCTTTTAATATAAATCACTTATTAATGAGTTAAATATGTTTGGCCTTATTCTTATGTGTGACATATTTATTCGGCCCATATATATAATTAAAAGGAATGATTTATTTAATAATAATGTATCATGTAATTAAAATCCCAATGACATTAAATAACCCTTTAAGAAATTCGGCACACTCCCGATTTTATAGGAGGAAATTCGGCTATGTTAGGTTGACTAGGTCAAAGGTTGACCAAGTCTTATTTAATCAAATTGATTAAAATACCTAATTAAGAAAGGAGTCATTATTCTTGTAAAACAAGAATAAGTAAAATCTAATCCTTTTTAGCTTATAATTTCAGCACACACATTAATATTGACTAGGTGAAAGGTTGACTAGGTCTTAATTAAGCTAGTGCATGTTAATTAGGACTCCTAATGAAGTAAGGACTTCATATTCTTGTAGGACAAGTAAGAGGAACTTAGTACATCTAAACTAGGGTTTCCATACTCCTATAAATAGGGTTTGGCAGAATTTCTACCTCCTTTTTATGGTATTACCAAAATTGTTAGTGGACAAATAAAAGAGAGAAAATTCTGTGAAAGCGAGAATAGTAATTCTTGGTACTAGTACACTAAACCGATTCAACTAAGTTCATTTGTGTGGATACCATTGGTCACGTTCGCGCATAGGCAATGTGGGTAGAAAGGTTTTCGAGTTTGTACTAAAAGCTACACCAACATTGCCATTCAGTCGAATCCATAAAGCAATTTTAAGGTAAATATTGCTAACCCTAATTGTGTATGTCGATATGCATGGATCCTTGGTGGAATTCTAGATGTAAATTTTTTGTTATTTCCGCTGTCATGTATGCTTATGAATGTCATAAACTTTGTTACGAATTCCAATAGAAATTTGTTGTAAACGGGTTCCTCACTCCTTGCTAAATAATTCACGAGAACAATGATGAAATAACTTTATTTATGTTGAAAAGTTTAGAAAATTGAAAGAACAAATAAATAAGTGGCTAAAATATGTCTAAAATTAAGAAGAAAACATGATAAAACACCACATGGGTGTGTAATGTAATGAAATGTGAAGGGTCTAAATTTGTAGCCAAACATTACTTTTATAGCTGCTTCATAGGGAAAGTTAATTGCTGGTGAAATTCCTCCTTGTTTCCCTCACTCGTGCAGAAGACTCCCGAGATTAAAACTCAAAATCTGTGTCCTCCCTATATGAATCATCATAGTAGATGTGTTGGACCCTAGAAAAATCTGTTAAAAAGAATGTTTCCATCTTGTTGGATGAATTGTTCACCAAAACCAATTCTCCCTCCTAGAATGTCAACAAAATTATTGCAGTTCTTGGTGGAATGGGTTTCTCTTCCAACTTAAACATTTCCACCCAGGCCTGAACTCACTCTCGTGGCTCCCCCAAGACTCGGGGTTGATCCACAAATGGACTTGACTTGGCCCACTGGACCAGAGCCAATATTTTTCTGTAAACACTATGGTTAAAGAAAAAATAAGTCTAGTTGAACTTAAATGTGACTTAATGGATTTAAGCTTCTTCATACATGCTGTACTTATATAGAAATTATTATATACTCCAAAATAACATAAATATATAATAGTTGGTTAGTTCTCCCATATTGGTTTAATCATGGGTTGGTTTGGTCCAACCAAGAACCAAACCAAATAACATTTGTCTACCATGCATGAGCATGGATGACAAGTGTTTTGAAGGTGTGTATGAGCAGGCAATATAAGAGGAGAGAGAACTCATCCATGTGACTCTTTTCACGCATTCTCTATATAAATTTACCTCTCATGATATCTCTCTAAGGTGGTTATTGCATAACGTGCCTCTTGAATTGTGGGAATCAAACTTGAGTCAATTTGGTGCTCGCGTTTTTTTTTATCGATGAACAAGTATTTGATTCGAATCTACAAGAGGTATTCTGTTGCACTCTTTGATTTTATTTGCCGTCATTTCGTCACTTGTCACAACTCCGAATGTGAATCTTGATTTTCTTTATTGCAAGACAATCAATATTTTTCTTTATTGCTAGACAATCATTTTAGAGCTCATATTACCCACTCAATTTCATTCAATCATTCATATCTCATCTCTGTTTTTTGATGCTATTGACCAGTTCTTTGATTTCTGAATTTATTGGCACTCATCAGTCTCATTTTTGTTGTTCGAGTTTTCATCCAACCCGTGGAGGATATACCGTATACGTCTTCTATTGTTTCTGTACGCTTTGATCCAAGCCAACGAAAGGAAACAAAAAAAAAAGAGTACGAATTTACCAGGCATCCCTCATTTTAGGCGCGTGCTTTAAGGCTGAAGGTAAGTAAAGGACCAACTGATATGAGTACGAGTAAGTATGCCTAGACCTTCACATACTACCTGTAGTAACAACATCCACTCCATCTCACCCATACATGAGGCACAATCTGGTAGACCTTTTTAAATATATTAGTTTCACCTACAGGTGACATGAGATTGAATGGCAACTGTCCGTGGATTGTGATATAGTAGAATAAGGCGCCGATTTTGCACGCTATATATACCTGTCGGCATTGGCTTCAAACAAGGTACTCAACATTCTTCACTCTGGACTAATTCTAGCTTAATGTTACATCAACTTAATCAGCTCGTTCGTCAGTTCGGCGCCGGAAGAGTTCAGAGACCTCTTCAGATAGAATGACTTGAGGAGTAGGTAATAAGGTTCCTCGAGATTCTCCAGAAGTATATTCAGAATTGTCCATGTTTGATTTTTTCCTGAGCATGTCAACTCCTCCGTCGCCGTTCATCAATATCACGCTACTCGGCAATCTCTCTGCAAAGAATGCTTTGTTCTTCCTCAGAGGCCTGTAACAACAATTTTCTACACACTCAGATTCTTGTACCAAAACAATTTGATTTTAGATATGCGTAAACCATACAAATAGTCGCTAAACAGAGATTTATTTTCCAATATGGTTATTGAACTGTAATTTTTCCAAGTGATCCCTCAATTTCCACTCAAGTATAAATTAATCGCTCTCCGTTTATATCATTTCTAAAACACACATACAACTTGGACAAATTTATACTAAAATTATAGCTATCTCCAATTTACTCGTTTTGTGATGAATAAAACTGTACACACCTATCAATAACGACGCATGAAGCGTGAAGACTAGTTGTTTGCTCAAGAACCACCAGTTTCAAAGGATGACCCATCGCCACCTTAATGCATGGAACCACCTGCAAGTATTGAATACATACTGCTGTTGGTAAAACATCATGATATGAGGAATCAACAAACTGATAAGGAAGTCACTATCAAAAAAAAAAAAGTTGTAGATTAATTAAGAACCCCTTTCTGTTCGCAAAGCTCAACTATGCCTCGGATCCTCTTATTCTTCTGGTCATTTTTCCCCTCACTGCTTTCTTTCAGCTCTGCCAAGTTGCCGAGATCACATGTCCAAACATCTAACCAAGTCTTGCATGACACTGCTTTGAAAAAAGAACCAGCAATAGAATTAAAACAAAAAAAAATAGTGAGTTCCTGAAAGAGCATCCAATTGCACGAAGATACTGATCATAAAATGAAGATGCTCACATGGAAGAGGTATCCACGGCATGATACCAAGGAGTGTGATGGTGCAACCTGTTCGAATGACATGATCGAGTACCCACTGCAGGGGCTCCCAGGAGAATCCCCTCAATGCATCCATCACAATCACTACGTGTTTACTAATGTTATCCGAACCAGGGGATCCCTCTGGCAACAAAACATCCGGCAAACAATTGTTTGCCGCAGAGACAAATTGGGGTGGTGTTTCATCACCTTCAACTTCTCCTTTGATACAAACAATCATTTCCCTGTCTATAAAGATCGCAACGCTACAACAATGGGATCTATACTGCAATTTGAAACACTAGTCTATGCATATTAAAAACCTAAACCATCTTTGCAAACACAACAAAATAAAACAATAAAGCTGCAGAGAAAGATGAGAAAAGTTTCTGCATACAATTGGAGACTGCGGGAGAAACGGAAACGTTCCCTTGCTCTCCTTCAAATAATAAAGAGGAAAAAAAAAAGCTTAGTACGACACTTACGAGGCAGAGGAACATAGTGACATAAAACACAAGAAATTAGCAGGCAAAGACAAGGCTCAGCTGGCAATGAAACACTACAATGTCTAAAGAGGGATATAATACTCAACCAAAAATCCACAGCAGAATTGGTTTGTTCCAAAGCGATTATAAATATAACAAGAAGCACACAAACTATATCAAAATGCTTGTATGAAGCATTTGCTCTCTCTACATGGCCACAAATAGAAAATCTGAATAGTTGATACACAACAATTAACATACAAATGTAAATTTTAGACACAAATATTAAATGAAGAGATCTACAGGAACATACAAACAGTGCATCAAGTATAATTCGTTTAGGTAGTTGTGCCTTCACAAACAAACTAAAGCTGAAAATGATCTTACAATCAATCTTAGATGCCCCAGTCTTTATTTATGCAAGCATCCGTATATGAATTCGTTGGGCCACCTAAAGCTAGTATGAGAAACTCAAGAAGATGCTGTAGGAGTGGTGGTTGTTGGGTTGAAGGCTTTCTGCTCAGCGCAAGTGAGGAACTCATGGGTCCCAGCTTCCTCTCGGCCCACACCCATCTGATCAAGGTAAAATAAATAGTGGGAGATTATGTTGTTCATTGAGTCGATATCACCCTCCCCACAAACAAAATCCCCATAGAGAACATTCATCGTGGCGCCAAAACCAGGAACCCTCTTGGCCAGAGTATCATTCTTAGTGGGCTTCCAATTGCCAACAACGGCATCATGTGCTGATGGCTGTGATTTCTTGATTGGGGTCATCCACCTCCATATAGCAGCCTGGAAGGCAAGCGTAGCATTCTGCTCAATATACTCCGGATGGCTCAACAAGTCCACACTAAGAGCTTCCCCAGCAGCTCCATAGTTGAAGTTCCTACAGGGGTAGTAGCAGCACAAAAACATCTTCAATACTGAATTGACTTCAATGATGAAAAAGCATTTATTTTAGTTCTTTACTGTATTTTCTCTCACGAATTAAGAATTTAACAAAGAAACAGTACAGTACTATCTACCAAATCATTCTTTTTTTTTTTCCATTTAGATTCTGTTTAGCCGACAAGTTTATCAATATCACCAATCAACATTGACTAATTTCAGGAATCTACTTTAAGCAAATAACTTCAACTAAAACAAAAGATGTGCTTCGTTTACAATATAAGTCTTGTTGAATCAATCACTCAATCATCAAAATTCTCTATTTATGCCATAGGCTTCTTAGGTGGACAAAATGAGCATCCAAACTAAAATCTAAGAAGACGAGAGGAAATAAGTACCAGTAGATGGGCAAGGGGCCACGGCCATAGTATTCAGCTCCAGGACTGCACGGATAAGTGTATTTGTATCTTTCATCACAGTAAGACTGACTGGGACTCATTTCTTTGTTGTAGCAGAGACCCCATGCCAACGGTCCTTCCATAGACACCACACTACCGCCTTCAAAATCATCATCACCACCATCAATACAACAACAACATCATCATAATAAGGCTTGCTTACACAAAAAAAAAAAAACAACATAAGACTTGTTTGGCAATTTTGCACAACTCATATTTTGTGTCTATTTTTGTTAAATGACTAGTCATCTATGATCTATCTCAACTTTTTACTATTCAAATTCAATTATCAACAATCATTATAAAATCTACAAAAACCTACAAAACATACTACTCTCTCAAACAAGCCCATAGTATCAACTCCTACTACATTCCATTTTTTAAATCCCATAACTTGAATTTGATCGAACTGATAGAAAAAAAAAACTATTAAAAGAAAAGAGAGAAAAAAAAAAATTAGCAGCAAGGGAAGAAGACTAACAAGAGGTTTTGCTGCCGACGTGGCCGAGGATGCGGCGATCTCCTTCATCTGCATAGCTTGCCGCGGTGGTGCCGAAGCCGAGAGGTTGGTAAATGGCGGCGGGGGTGATGAAAGACTGGTAATCCCAGAAACCCACGGCGTGAGCAATGGGAGCGTTTCTCTTGGCGAAGAGATCCTCAAACTGGTAGGTCTGAAATAAATCTGAAATTGTTTGCTTGCAACAGTAAATAGACCAGTCCTTACATTCCCAACCTCTTTTGCAAACTTTCTCCCCTTTCGCTCTCTTCACTATCGTCTTCTCTGAATCATCTCCTTCCAACACTTAGCACCAACAACATACACACCAAACCCATTATTACCAAACTGCCCCTCTGCCTCTTCTCCATTGCCATTGCCAATGGAGCTTTCTCTGGATCTGCCTCTGAATACGATTAACAATTCTTTTCCTTTTTCTTTTAAGTAATGGAGAAGAAGTACATAGACCTGAAAAATAAGTGAAGGTGTCGGTTCGATGGTCTTTTTTCAGCTTCTGTAAACCAGTGATGTCCTGTATGCTTAGGTGTCGAATATATTGTCAAGGATCAACGGTGTTGGTTGGCCTGATTGGTGAGTAGGTGTTCGATCTTTACGCAATAACAGGCTGACTTTAAAGAATGGAACCCCTTGACAGTCTACCCCACGCAACTCTCCCACCGACAACTAAAATGAAAAAAGAAAAAGAAAATATGTGGACATTTTAACAGAACAAATATATTTGTTTTCCCTTTGGAGAATTTAAAATGAGTCCCCAAAATGAATATGAAGATAAATTTTAGTCACCCACCCAGTAAATTTAGTGGCCGAGTCAAGATTTTGGGCATTAAGTGGACTTTTAAAGTAAACAAAATAATATACATATCAATATTATAGTAATTAAAAGCGAAAATTCAAAGTAAATAAAACATAAATACATATACTAGCCATGCGATACTTGGACCGGTAGTGCGAGTGTGCAACAATTGTATTGTCGAGTCTCCATATTCTAGAAACGTTACAAAATAGCTTCATTACTAATAGTTGCAAAAAATCTTTGTCTCTGTTCTCGAAACGTTTCTCGTAAAGTCGAACAGACGCTGACACGAGATTCGAGAGGATCAAAATTTATGAGCGAATATGTGTTGCCTAATGAACTAGGACTTCTAAAACGTGCCAACCGAATGAACGTAGCGAGTAAAAGTAACAAAGATATGAACTAGGTTAATACTGAAATTAAATCTAAGAGATAACATGTGAGCTTACACTTGACTTAAGAGAACCAATTGAGGTCATGGTCAATGCAAACAAGAAGAATTCAAGTCTTTGAAACTAAAAAAGGCTACTAAAATGTAAATTGTTGAATGAAAACAAAGATAATGACGAGTTATGATTTGTGATGTCCCCTTACCCTGTTACGATCCCCCTTTTTATACTTGATTTTTTCTGGTCCAGATAGTCATGTTTCTTCCCACGTCCTCTATCTTTGAGAACCCTCACGTTTTTCCTCCGGTCGTATGCCCTGAGAATCTCTCCACACTTCTACTCTAGTCGTGTGCTTCGCAAATTACTCCACGTTTCCTCGTGTGCTATTTTGAAGGGTGCTTCCAACTTCTCGGCTGACCCCAATCCTACTTCCTTCAGAGTAGATCACCTCGAGGACCCTTCCTTACGATTTCATGGCTTCTCGACGTACGAAAGCGTCTTCTTCAAGTTTTGCCAGGTGTCGTTTGCTTTTCTACATTTTAATCTTTGCTGACATCAGTTTTCTTAACATTCCTGACATTTAAAGTACGCCTCGTTTATCGAAACAACGGCCCAACCTACAGTTGCCACGTGTATTCATCATTACTCTCATTTAATGCAAGTAACAAATGTCCCCCGGGAACTCGTCGAGTGACTTGAAGGGATGTGACTGACGAGTTTTCGACAGCAATGCTTCTTTGCATTGATTAAGGGTTTTTTCAACTTATAAATACCCAATTTACACTCATTTACTGCACTTCAACAACCTCGTTGTATCATGTTGGAATTCATTACTAACTATAACATTCATATAAAGGATAACACAGGGGAAATAACAAAAATGTTTATCATAGAATTCCACCAAGGATCCATGCACATCAACATAAACGATTAGGGTTAGGGTTTTACCTTGAAAAACCAAAGCTCGATTGTATGAACGAATGAATTGTTGATGTAGCTTTTAGTATAAACTCGAAACCCTTTCAACCACATTGCCTTTGCGCGAACGTGAGCAATGGTATCCACACAAACTAACTCCTTTGGATGGATTAT
>CAODLS011445034.1:0-18061 GCA_948243855.1 Flueggea neowawraea | reverse complement strand
CTTGATTCATGTTAATATAACCTCAAAAAATCATAATCTAATAACCTACAACATCTATTTCAATAGATACATCCAAAATTCTGAAACCCTAAGCAATTTCGCCTAAAAAGAATTTCAGAAATTAAATGCATGAAATTGATGAAAAGGAGTGATTGGAGCTAAAATATTAACTCCAGAGATGTTTAGGAACATTGGTGAAGCAATGATGAGGAAAGAGGATTGATCCAGAGTTGAGAGAGAGTGAAAAATAAAGCTTACGGACGAAAGGGTCGGGTATTGGGTGTTTTAAACACCCACCGATCAAAATGAACTGTTTCAATGTTTTCAAAGGTGACGTACATTATTTTTTTCCTAGTGTATGTCTTGATCACATCCAACGTATGTTCCATGCATACAACATACGTTAGAAGGCTCAAAATTGCATCTAGAAGCTTTTGTTTTGAAAACGTAGCAGTACAACGTATGTTACAAACAAGCAACGTACATTGATCATCTTTCCTTCCCATATAACGTACGTTGTGAAAGAATTTCAGATGACACATGTCCCACAACTTCTAACGTTCTTTGGCATGCTTCAGATAACATTCCTTGACTTCCTTTGCTTCCAAATGCGCTTCGGATCATTCCCCATGCCCGACAACAATCAACCTTACAAAAAATAACATCTTAAAATACTCTAAACATCATCTTAAACGTTTGAGAATCAAATTATAACTAATATCATTTGAAATTGAATGACGTTCCATCAAAGATCTTGTTAGAATTGGTCGGAATGCTATAGAGAATTGATTGAAATGGAAGCAATATTACATTTGGAGGTAAGATTTCCCTTTTAATTATTTTTTCATCCATTTTTCTTTTTGAAATTGCATTTTTAGGGTTTTGAATGAATTATTCATTTGGGTTGGATTTATTGCCATTTTGTGTTATTGGAAGCTTGATTTTATTTGTTTAAAGTAGATTGAGGTTAGAGGAACCTAGATTGAGCTTTAGATTTGAGGATTTAAGTTTTTGGATCAAATGGGTATGTTCTTGAGCATGGGTGACAGTTTTGGTCGATTTGACTAAGTTTTTGGTTAAAATTAAGTTTTTGTTTGTATCTAGGTAGGAAGGACTTTGATTAACATAAATCTCTGTGGGTTTTGAAGATTTGAGGTTGTTTGTTCTAGGTTCCTTGTAAATATGAATTTGAAATTGAAATTTATTGGAGATTTTGAGTTTGATTCTTGGAAAGGATGATGAATTCATATTCAGGAGGTAGATTATAGTCAATGTGGGTGATTGGGTACATCGGGTATCGATCGAAATGAGTTTTTGATAAATTTGAGAATAAATTTCTGTCTGTCATATAGTTTTGTAAATTTAGGGAAAGTTTGGTATATATTTGTAATTTTTGAAAACTGAGCTATAGATTTGAAATTTTAGAAACTTGAGATCTAAATTTTTAATTTTGGAAAACTTGATGACAGATTTGTAATTTTGAGGAATTTTGCTAGTTTTGTAATTTCTGAGAATATGAGGGCTTCATTGGAAATTCTAAGTACTTGAAGGATTTGTTTGTAATATTTGAAAACTTTGAGGAATGATTTATAATTTTTACAAGGTCTTTGGGGCCAAATGGTAATTTTGTGAGACGTTTGGTTTTCGAGGCGATGGTGATAGACCTTCATTTGAAATAAGGTTCTCAGGGCCAGTGTCTGCATATGCATTGCATACATTTTTGGTATCACCATAGTACCAGCATCATAACTTTGATTCTATTTTTGTAATTGTTTTAGCTTTATGTTTCGGTCACCCTGATCAGCCAACTACCAGTGGTACGTGATTAGGCCACTTAGTTTGGACATCTAGATGAATGGATGACAGCTTCAGACACATAAGCTGTGTCTCAAAACTGTATTTATTTTTGTTGTGTTCAACATATATTCTGAAATTGGACTAAGGTAAGGAATGACTTAACTAATAATCTGATTATGTGACTTAATAATCAGTACTTTGTTTTTGAAATTTGATATATGTAATATATATCCTCTCTCTCTGTTTTTTTATTCTGATTTGCATGCTTTGTGTCTATATACCACATAATTATGGTTTTTGCTAGTTCTGTAATAGATACCCTATTTTGGGATTTTAATACATTTTTCTATAACAAGTATTTTGTTCAAATTTCTAAATATCTTTCTGAAATACAATTCTGTTTGGTTCAAGTAAAATTTTCTGATATAAATTTTCTTATACATATATTCGAGTTATGAGTTTTCTTTGATAACCAGTGGTTCATTTCGAACCTCAATATGTAAGTTATATCTTATATATCTCTCTTTGTCTTTGCTATGATTTGTAGCATGACCGTTTGCTTTGGATTTAATAATACAATATATATGTTTTTAGATATAGGGCACATGTGCTATAGGGTGAACGTAGCCTTTGGTATATCAATGCATGTAAAGACCCCAGCTACTAAAGAGTGTTGGTAGCCATGTTGTCCTGATCCGACACATGATTTGTTTCTGATTAGTGGCGGAGACCACATTTATTAAATACTTGGGTTATGGTGGAGACCGCATCTGTTATATCTCTATTTCTAGTCCCTTATCCAAGATATTATGTTTTTGTAACTAATAATAATATTATTATTATTATGCCAATGTGGTAGCCCTTTAATTCTGGAATTTTTGATAAGCTAAAAAGGCTTTTGACTTTTGCTTTTCCCAACTTTTCGGTAAAGCTTAAAAAGATTTTTTTTGGATCTTTGTTTTTTTTTTATCTTTGTTTTTGGAACCTTTGATAAGATGAAATGTTTTCCGAATGATTTCACTTTGCTTTTGAAAGCATATCAGTTTTGGTAAAGTTCGAAAATGGTTTGAAAGGTTTTGCTTAGTTACTAAAGGTTTTCGTGCATGTTGTTGCTTTGATTGCGAACATTTTTGAAATGGTTTTTGAACGCTATTATGTATTAGCGTGTATATATGTATATATATCCACCTATATTTGTGTGTGGTATTTTTGAACTGTTTTCAAAATAGTCCTTATGAGGCATATATTAGGCAATCTGAAGTGTTATCCCTCACTGGGTTCTTACCCCCTTTCTTTTGTTTTGTCCATGTTTATTATTATCTTGCAGGCAAATTTTGTGGACTGTGATCTTTGGCATCTGATATTTAGTAAGGTAGTATGACGTTGCAGTCAATGCCCTTTTGATCGGACCTAGTTTGTATGTTTGTTAGATGTTCCATACCGGGTTGGCTATGGGTTACGTTCTTGTTTCGAATATTACAAATGATTTATTTTTAATTTTTTTTGTATTTGATATTATGGTAATATTGCTATTATTATGAAAAATTATGTTTTATAGAAATTTGAATTTCTATTTAGTTATCTGAATTAAATGGTTTTAAAATTTGTTTGCAATATATTCTAGGTATAAGTTCTATTCTTCGAGACTTGTGCGAGATGGATCGAGCTTCAATATACGGTTCCCCCCGTACGCCGGTCATGGCCCGAAAACGGGTCGTGAGAGCCTTGGTTTTCTACAACAGATCTCTATTTTTTTGCTCAACAACGCCATTTTGTTAGGGAGTACTAACACAACTTGGTTGATGCATAATGTCATTAAAAGCTAAGAAATTAGTCATGTTATGAAAAGTATACTTTGTGCCATTGTCGGTTCGAAGAATTTTAATATTAGCTGAAAACTGATTAACAATCATCACATGAAATTCTTTAAAGATTGCACAAACATTGCTCTTTGATTTCTACAAATAAACCCAAGCAACCTTGGAGAAATTATCAATGAAGGTTACGAAATATTTGAAGCCATCAATGGAATTAAGTACGGGACCCCATACATCTAAATGTCTCAATTCAAAAGGTTGTGAAGTTTCAGATATTGATAAATTAAAAGGAAGTCTAGGTGATTTAGAATAATGAAAAACTTCAAAGTTATGAACTTCCTTAGACAAGTCAGGAAGAAGTTTTGAAAAAAACAAAATTAGACGAATGAGCAAGACGTTGATGCCACAAAAGTTGTTGACTCATAGGAGCTACAAGAGCTTGAAGACCTTTAGAAACTTGACGATTTGGAGCAAATTAGTAAAGTCCATGGAAATAAAATCCATCACCAATCATCTTTTTGGTGATACGATCCTAAAACACAACCTTATAGCGAGTGAATAAACTTCACAATTAAGATTTTGAATTAATTTTCGAACAGAAAACAACTGAAAAGGAAAGGAAGGCACATAAAGTGCATCAGAATCTATAAAAGTAGGCACAAGTTTAATTTTTCTCATCCCTTTGATCTGTATGTTTTAGCCATTATCAATAGACACAACAGAAGAGATTGGATGAAAATCACATAAGGTTTCAAGTTTATTTGTCATGTGATTGGAGGCACCAGAGTCTACTACCCATAAATCAGGTGTTGAACTAATTTCTAATGCAGTCATAAAGGTAGATAAAATACCTTGGCTATTCTTAGAGTTGGCAATACTGGCATTAGCTAGAAAACCAGCAAATTTGGTCAAAAGTGCTGTAGGAGTATCATGTCCTTGTTCTCCTTCCCGGACAGTTCCCTGACCATGTTTTTTCATACAAATAACTTGAAAATTCATTAAGCAAGGTAACATGATTAGAAGAGAAAGATTCAATAGTATGAGAGGCTAAATGAGCCTTGAGATTGGGACCACGCCTTTGGTCTCCTCCTCTTCTATCCTTACCATATATAAGTTTCAATTTTGGATGAAGAATCCAGCACCGATCCATTGCATGTCCAACAGCATTACAGTGCTCACACTTCAAGTCTGGGCGTTTACCTTTGTAAGGTTTCTTCTCAGCTTGAGAAATATAGACATGAGAGTCTGAACCACCAGGTGAAGTACTAAGTGGCATAATTTTTCTGCGGACTTCTTCTCGCTGTATAGCTGCGCAAACATTTTTCAAGGAAGGTAATTCAATTGTCATCAGAATATGACTATGGACCTATTCATAATCTGAATCAAAACTTTCCAAGAGTTGAAACACTCTATCTTCTTCAACCTGTTTTTTTTTAACCACAGGATCAACCGTATGTTGACAATAAACTTCTAATTCACTCCACAGGCTTTCCAATTTTCCCAGAATACTAACAAAGGGTTTCCTTTCTTGCTGAAGCCTGCAATTTCCCGCTGGATTTGGAAAATTCTGGCAGAATTGTTTTGATTTCCATACATGTCTTGTACCGCCTCCCACAGATCACAAGAAGACTCTGAGTAACTAAAAATTTCAGCAGCATTACGCTCCATTGAATTGAGCAACCAAGACATAACCATCTGGTCTTTTGATAACCAGGCATCATATTCAGGTGAGTTTTCATCAGGAGCCGTTTCTTTGCCTTTGATGAATCCCAGCTTTGATCTACCACCAAGAGCAATGGTGACAGCTCTTGACTGTGGCAGATAATTGAACTCATTCAATAACACAGAACTCAATTTTTGAGAGGGATTAACCTCAACATCAGAATTATTAAAAGAAAAGGAAATTACCTCATTAGAGGTTCTTGTAACATCATAAAAAGACATTGTCGACAGAGGCAGGATTGTTCTGCTCTGATACCATAAAGAAAACGAAAGATATTGAAGAATGATATTCTCTATTATAGTTTCTGCACAGTTTACAGCATATATATATATATTACATGCGGAAATCCTAGCAAATATTCTGTATATACAGTTGCCAAACATACTGCACTAGAAGGAAATAATTGCTGATTATTAGGAGAGAATTTGTCAATGATCTGTCAACAATAATGAAGTCGACAATGCATATCGACTCAAGGATTTGCATTTTAAACAAGTTAAGAAATTTGGTGTTGACAATCTGACAATAGAGAAGACATTTATAAGGATCTTGACCATAGATGTGGGTACCAAAAAGAGATAGGAAAAGGTCCTACTTTCAGAGCTTGCAATAGTCATCTTGTTAGAGATTCGAGAGGGTTTGACATCAATTTAAAAGCTCAAATTCAAGCTGAAGTCGATCGTCAAATGCAATAGTTTTTTGCAAATAGAGAAGCGGAGCTACGTCAAAAGTTAAAATAAGAAATTGAGTGCTGAGTTCTATCCAAAGGTAAAGGAAGAAATGCATGCTGAGTTACAAGCTGATACGCTTTCAATGATAAAACAACAACTGTCAAAATATATGGTTAGATTCTTTTACTTATTTTTCAATGGCTGATGCAACTATATTATTTTAAGAATATTTATTTTTAGTATTTAATCCCTTTTTTTAAAACGAAGCACCTGTTAGAAACTTGGACAACCTACCAATTAATGAGAGAATTGGAAGCAGTAATAGCAGCATTGAAACAATTAATGGGAGAAGCAACAATACGAGCTCTGAATCTAACATATCCGAATCTGTAAGAAAGCTAAACTTCCTTTTATAAGTAATTTTGTACACTTGTGTTGATCACATTGTTGCTTAGAGTTCGTATTCATTTTGTTGGCTGTTAATTATTGCTCAACTTGTTAAAGTAACACTACTGATGCTACCAACCTTTTCTGATCATATTATGGGAGAGAAATGTTGGATTTTCGTACAGATTATGGGCCATAGAATAATAGAATTATTTGGTTTAATAAGTGCTAAATTTTTATGGGAAAATTACTGTGTATACTATGTTGGGGACCTTTTCTTTATTCCTCACAGAGCAACGATGTTGTTGACAATTCGGACGGTAAAAATTAACTTTTTATAAGGGGATTTGCAATAATTGTTGGTTAATAGCTCATCTCCTCTTTCTTACTCATCTCTACATTCTGTTGCCTTTCTCCTCTATGTCTCTATCCCTTTCTTTTTTTCTTTCTCTCTCTATTTTTTTTATCTCCCCCTCTTTGTCTATTTTTTCCTTTCTCTGCTCCTCTTTTCTCGCCGCCTAGACGAACAACAATTTCCTAATTTCACTTTCTATCGCCTCCGTTTTTCTCTGCCATTTCTAGTTCCAGATTTGACCTCCACTTCTCCATTTTTTGTTTTGCAGATCTGGTCTCCAGTCCCCTACTCTTCGTTGAAAGGATCGAACGTCGTGTGGTCTTCGTCCGACTCGTTGCTTCAGTTCGACGGATCTGTTGCTTCGATTGCGTTCATCTCCAACTCGTCGCTTCGGTTCAACATGTCTGTCGATTGGAGAATTGTTATGTTTATTTTTTAATTGAGTTTAGGTTTTGAAGAATTTTGTGTTAATTAGTTGTGAATAATACGAAAAATTATTTGTTGACGCTAAATTTGTTTGCGAATGATATGAATTTTGTGTTGATTGATTGAAGGAATTTGGTATTCGGATCAATGTGTTTTTTGTTAATGGTGAAGAGTTGTTGATACTGCGAATTTGTGTTTAGTTCTTAAAAAAAAAGTTTACTTAAGGTTTTTAAATGTTTATTTAAAGTTTATTTAAAGTTGTTTTAAATTTTTAAGGTTTACTTATGGTGTATTTCAGGTTAATTTTTAGTATTTTAAAAGTTTTTAAAGGTTTTTTAAAACTTTTGTTTAAGTTTTACTTAATGTTTATTTCAATTGTTTTTTAGTATTTTAAAACTTTTTATAGGTTTTTAAAAGTTTTATGTTAGGTTTATTTTAGCTTTTTTTTAGTATTTTATTTAAGATTTTAGTTAATGTAACGTATTTTATCAATTCAAAAATTTACAAGGTTTTTAAACAAGTTTATTTAAGATTTATTTCAAGTTGTTTTTTAGTTTTTTAAGAAATTTTAAAGGTTTTATATTTTCATTTATGTATTAGTGAAGTTTTAAAAAAAAATCAGTTTTTAAAAAGTTTTACAATGTTCTTAAAAAGATTTTAAAATGGTTTTGAATTTTTATTTAAGTTTTATTTAAGGTTTTATTCAGGTTTTTTTATATTTATTTAAAGTTGTTTTAGTTTCACAAAAATTTACAAGGCTTTTAAACAAGTTTATTTCAAGTTGTTTTTAGTCTAAGTGAAGAAAAACAAAAAAGAACTCAAATGAAGAGTAAAAAAAAGAACAGGGACTAAAAGTTAAGAAACCAAAAAAAAAAAAAACCGAATCTCCCTATTGAAGTCAGAGAAAGTTTGGCCTCCATACAGAAAAACAATGATTTCCGAACGGAGTGAGGAAAAAAGTAATGCTGCTTTTTTCTGCAATAAAATTTTTCAAATAGGGTTACTTTAAGATTGGCCCAATTTCTATTGGTTATTAAAAAGGTATTATGTTGGAGTTTTTCTAAATTAATAAGTTATGTTTATAGACTATGACATAAACTCACAAGAAAATTTTAAACTGGTTTTCTTTTTATTTATAAAAAATATAGTTATTTTTTATCATATTAACTATACATTTAAAAATTCTAAAGAGACAATGAAAGAAAAACACAACTCCTAATATTGGAAATGCTCTGAAAATACTAGAGAATACTTGAAGTTTGTGGAGCCTTAACATTACTAGCCATAGTCATTTGCATAAACATTAAGCTCAATCTATTTGATCTTTCCCAACCACCATAGAAAGATCGTCCATGAGCACTACTAGTGGCAGTAAGAGCAATGGGTTCTTTCAGTCACAATTGCCAATCAAGATTCAGTATACTTAAGTGAAATTGAATTTGTTCAGCCTGTTATGTAAAATTGAGTCCATTAAACTTAATCATAGACATAGCTTGCGAATGTAGTAAATCATAATCAAATACTGTAAAACGCCAAATGCTCATCATTAATATAAATTCAAACACCATATAAAAATACATATATATTGAAAGTTCTGCTTTAGGCAAAACAAACAATATACAAATAACTATGATTGATGCTTAATAATAATATAATTGGTAATTACATATACTCTACTTAGACATATTTGCTATCTTTGGATATACTAAACAAATATAAATAAACATATTAATTAACCACAATTATGCTCACAAATATAAAATGAAATGATCACCTTTGGATAATCTTAAATATTTATAAATATGAACTCCAGTGTACTCACTACATATATTATCATGTCATCTATTAGCATCACATAATTATGAGTAACTTAAATATATTTAATCTGATATCCATAAACACTTTTCTAATTTGGCACTTTGATGACTAACAAATTACTTTAATATGAATATCAAATTAAATAATATATTCCCATTTCAATACACAATAAATGGCTAAAACAAAATCCATAATAGTCATTTTGACAAATTCATAATCGTAAATCACACAAATCACAATGTATTATAATCACAAACATGTATATGGATAGCGGAAGTTAAACACTAAATATGAAATAGTAACTTCAATGTTCCACATCAATAAGTCATATAAATTACATGTAAAAGTCTCAACATAAAAATATATATTACAAGAAACGTAAGCAATTTTTTCAAGAAAAATGTTAGCTATTTTTGTTCAACACCATTAAGTGTCAACGTTATGTTTGTTTTGCAAATCAAAGAGCTTGGCAAGTAATGGGAGAGCCGAAAAATTTTAACCGCCAGCAAGCACAATCGCTTACTTGCACGTGGTTAGTATTAGATTATTGATTTGTAATAAATAGAGGTGTAATCGAGTCGGGCTGAGCCGAGTTTTGGAATATTTAAGTTCGGCTTGACTAAAATTTTTTGAGTTCGAGTTTGAACTCGAGCTCTTCCTTGAACGCAAAATCTTATTCAAACTCAGCTCGTTACAAAGCTCGCGAGCTTATGAGCTTATTCGCGAATTTTTGAACTCAACAAAAACTCAAATAAAATCGTAAATGAGATTGAAGTTCAAATTAGATAAAAATCTCTAAAAAAAATACATTTAAGGTTATGTTTGTTTAATAAAATCATGTTGAACATGCAGTTGAACAAAAAATTATTAGAAGTTTCAATTTGTTTCACAAATTTAACATAATATTAAATTGTATGTAAGCATGATTTTACTTTTATAGATACAGTCGATTAGTGCAAGTTTGTACTTTTATTGATATGCCTCAAATATTAAATAATATTCCAAACTTAAGTTTTTTTTCATAATTTAGTTTAAAACATATATAACTATATATACATTTATATATACATATACACATGTATATATATAAATGAGTTTACAAATGAGTTTGTTCACGAGCATTGTTCATGAACACATAAATGAGCCTGTTAGCGAGCTTTTCGAACCGAGTTTTTGGGTGTTCAAGCTCAGTCTGTTTATTGATTCGAGCTTAAAATCTTGTTCAAGATCGGCTTATTTATTAACGAGCTGCGTCATGAACGAGCTTTTATCTATCTTTCTCCGCCACCATTCTTGCTTCTCTCTCTTCTCTATCTTTCTCCGTCTACCTCCTCAAATCGCGACGGAAACTACGAACAAAAATGAGGATGTCACGACTCTCATTGACAAACACAAAATGGGACGCCTCCTCTCTCTCTTCCCCCCACCCTTCGTCGGTGTTGTTGATGTTGGTGGCAGCTAAGGTTTCGAATTGAGAGAGAATTATTTTTTTTGTCCATCGTCTCCACCTCTCTGCCACCGCGATGATTTCAAATAGAGACAGAAAGAAAGAGAGACTAGAGGCAGAGAAGGAAAACTTGAACAACGGAGGAGATGCAAACGACGAAGAATGCTTGTTTGTTGGAGTCGCAATGGCAATGGAAAATATGAACCAAGACAGTTCCATTGAAAATTGGCAAGTAGCACAGAAGAGGGAGTAGCAGTGGCTAAGGTTTCCCTAACCCTAGCTGTTGCAATCTGTTGGCTTTCTTAGAAAACTAAAATGCATTGAATTATTTAAAAGAAATTATAAACATCTTGTACGCCTATATACACGGATGTACACTTGTGTACACCTAAAATTCACGTTGTGTACACTTGTGTTAACCAAAATTATGTTGTGTACACTTGTGTACAATGTACGCTTGTGTACACCAAAGTGACTACGATTAAATAAATTAAAAATTTATAAATATCGTGTACACCAACGAATACCTGCATGTACCTACATACATAAAAAAACCAGCTTAATTTAAAAAATATATATATATTACACATGTGTGCACTATCAATCGAAAATTCATGAAATCAAATATTTATAAACAAATTTGTGAACCCCTTTATACACTTGTGTATACCATTGTACATCTTTTACAAAAATCAGATTTTATTTAAAAAAAAAAAGAGTTTTTAGAAAAAAACTCAATTTTTTGCTAGAAAGTCATTTTTTTTTTGCAAAAAATACAATTTCTTTTAAATTTTCAAAAAAATGGTATTTTTAAGATGTTTATCTTTTTGTGCCATTTTTAATAGTTAAAAATTAGTGGTGATAATTTTAAGATTTGACAGTTTAATAAACTATCAACGCATAATTTTCCCGAACTGATGCGCGGTTTGTGTGGCAGAATCAAGTCTCCCAATTTAGTTCGGCGATCATGCTAGTCGTGGCTCAAATTGGTCGTTGCATTCAAGCTAAAGAGATGCTCTCTAGTTTAAGAAGAGGGTTAGATAGTGATCTGGAGGTGGCTGGTGGGTTGGTGGTCAAGGGTGATGGTAGGCGTAGTAATTCGTGTTAGTCGTATCGTAATCATGTCATACTATTTATATATCACAAATTGTTATACATGACATAAACATTACAAAAATTAAATTTGTATCATTCGTGTCATATCATAATCATGTACTTATAAATTTTATCGTGTCAAAAATTGTCATCTCTGGTGATGGTAACTCAATGATTCGAGGAGATAGCCCAATAGTTTATTTGTTGGAAGTGTTAGTCAAGAAAATGACCATCTCTTTAAGTTGCGAAATTATTCTCCAAATTGTATATATATTTCTATTAATAAAAAAGGTTGATTTTTAAACCTACTTTTCTAAAGCTTATTAAACAACAAAACTGAGAAATATTTTTTTAAAAATATATATTTGACGAAATAAACACAGATGTAAAACAGAATCCAGACACCCTAAAAATAATAACTTGACAACAAAAGAGCATTATCTTATCAGCAATAATTTGAATCCTCTCGGCAAATAACTTTTCTGAGTCCTAATTTGTAAGATTATATAATTTAGATACTCTCAAGTAGTTCATTTTTAATGTTTCCATCAATAACCTATTTAAATAAACAAAAGCAAAGATTATATTTAGTTTAGACAATAATTTTTTGTTTTGTCTCATTTTTTGAAAAGTGAAAACAATTAGAAAATATATTTATTTCTGAAAGCTAAAAACAAATTTTCTAAAAGAAATAAAAAATTAGAAATAAATTATTATTAATCTAATTTTTTATGTGTATTTTGGATAGAAATTAAATATAAAACCGTGTTTTGCCGAGATTATCTTTTTAACAAATTTTTTTATTTTTTCATCTCTATTTTCTAATGTTTTAAAAAACAATAGAAAATTCTCTAAATTAAACAGTCTCAAAACATTTCAATACAAAATTTACCTAGTGTCGCACGACACTTACTGAGGAACTTGCTCTCATGTCTCATCAACCTCAATTTTCAGAAACCTATCAGATAGTCCATAACATCATATTGCAATCTTGCTACTACCATTTGTCAAAAACAAAAAAAAAACTTGCTATTGGCTGTAATAATTCAATGCAGATCAATAGTTTCAGCTCAGCATCTGCATAAATGGTCATTTCAAGTCAATTATCTTTCACCGGAAATACTGCTGCCTACATTAGCATAATAATCTTCTTCCCACACAGCAGTTTCAAGCTATTCCGAGGAGACGCAGCTTTTTTCCTTTGGCAGAAAGACCATGAAGATATTCATGACACCGACGAAGGTTGAAGGGTACGGAATGAGTTCTGGGATTCTGAATAGGTAAGATGCTGCAAGCTAGTATTTTGTAAAATGAGGGTTGCTGCCCTGAGATGATATGAAAGGATCAAAGGACTATCAATATATAAAGGACATCTCAGATACGTGATGATTGCAGAATCCCACCAAAATAATGGGAAAGTTGGGAAAAACTGTTTAGCTCAACTACATAGTTACTTCAGTAGCCCCATACAGGATAACTCTGAATGTTACATGGCAATTAGTTTCTATCTTGCCTTTGCCCCCACCAAGCTTCCTCCATTGCAGTGCTTGGAATCATTACACTCCCTCCATACCAGTAAGCAGACACCCTTGCACCATTAACCCTTGTGAACAAAAGGATAACGATGAAGTAAGCCTCGGGCTGATGGTGCCATAAAAAAAACTCACTTTATCACGTTGAAAAGCCATCTCACTGATGATCAAGCAAATGTCTCCGTCTAATAGGCCAAGGCACTCAAGGAAAGAACCAACAATACAAGGACTCAAGAAAATTAAGCAGCAGTTTTCTTCCACAGACGTTGCAACAGTAAGTTTGCCAAATCAGGCAATACATTTGTCCAAAGTCTAAACAAATCTAAAAAGGGTTGAAGGAAAGCAATATGTTTTCAAGCAACAAACTTAAATAGAAAGAAAAGCATTGATCAAACATGAAACTGAAAAATACCCAAGAACTAATACCTCCTAAAAATAAGAATAGATCAGAATAGCATATTATTTTCCTAAATGGTAATTCGATACTTGTTCTCTAAAGAGAAAAAATAAAGCAAATAACGACTTACCCTGAGAGATCACATATGATATGAGGCTTTTCCTTTGAAAGTTCTCTTGCCTAAGGTAGAGGATAAAGATACAGCTCATCAATCCATAGGTAGATATAACTCGAAATCAGCACTTATAGCTAAACGAATGTATAATTTCAGTAAATCTATAGAGATTCCAAAATAGAATGACACTGGTTCCTGTATGCAACACACTAACTAATAATATCTGAGATTCTCTGGGTGAAAGCTGCCCATTGGAATATTTCCAATGCTTTCTTTAAAGCTAACATTAGCAAATGAAGAAAGATTACAAAATGGTTTCTTAACAACTCAAGCCAACAAACTTTCTTCCGATACAATCAAAAGATACACATAGAGAATAGCTCTGCCTCTAACAAATTCCTGTTGGAGGTGACATACTACCATATGAGAAAAATCACAATCACAGTGACATAGCCAAAGTAGTGTGCTCTTTTATCTGCGTAATTGTTACAATAAAAGGAACTCAACAACTGGTAGTAAGCATACTAAGTGATGATTCGTTGTTATCAGAAAAATTTTCAGATCAAAAGGGCTTCGCATACCCTTGTGGCGTTGGCTGCTCCCAATCAGGTATAAAACCTAAAAGAAAATAATCGCAGGTATTATTAGAGTTGGGAAGCTGAAGAGACTAATCAAGTATATATGTGGAATGTATTAGCAACACAGGAAATCAAAAAGGACAATATGTAAGAAACCATCTTATGCTCCTAGAAAACAATATTTGCACCTAGACGGATTTATTTTAGTATTTTATAGCTTTGTCATACTGTTGCAAGACAAAGATTTAGGGACACAAATCAAATATGTGAAAGAAAAAGAAGAAAAACGAAAAGGCATTGTTGGCCATTTTGTTCTAGATTAAGCAAGATGGAGCAGAAAACCTATGGAAACACTTATCAGATTCAGTCTACATGATTAAAAAATTCCCTTCACATGGTTACTGGAGTAAAAGATAAGACATAATCTACATTTTGATTGTAGAAAGAACAAAGATCACAAGTCTTTTTTGCTAAAACTATCAAAAAAAAAAAGGATTCTCTCTACGTTTCTTTACATTTTTTTCCATCTAAGATCTGTGGACATAAATCAACTGCCATTTTATAGATCTTGAACATATTATATTTGCAAATAAGATCTTGACGAAAAATTCATGGAATTGTCAAAAAGAAAGAATCATCACAAAATTAAGTGTGCAACAAGTTCAAAATGGAAACATATTGAAGTTAACTTCTAGCATACTTAGTGGTATTTCTTCCAAGGACATATATATTGGGTCGTCATCTCCAAGATTACCCTGCAATAATAACCCAAATAAACAGTTGAATATCCGATACAAATTACAAAACACAAAAATAAATAAATACATAAATGTCATAGATAACACATTCTCATATACATATCAAATATATAACTGATATGCATAAAATATGCAGTCAGAATCATGTAGCCTAATGAGAAGCAAGCATATGATGTTTACCATACCTCTCCACTGTGGAGGCCAATATCATTCTGAAGTGGATTAATGTCCTCAGCTACAGAAGTGCAATTTGGAAAACTGTTCAGGAACTCTGATATCATAAGTCCATCATAATTATCATGAACATCAGCTATACTACCAGCATTCTGTGCATTGCTGGGAAATCCTTCGGCACAGGTAAATGCATTTTCTGCCCTGGACATTAGAACAAATTGAGACAAGGAGATAAGTGACAAGAATAGTATTGCAGAAGCTAGCAGCCGCATAAACGCAACAAACTTAAACCAATAGCCAAACAAAATTACTCTATCATCATCTATCATGTGCTAAGCACGGATGAAATATAGCATGCTAAATTAAGCTCCCTAATAGAAGGGAAATGCAGCAATAATGGGAAATGCCTATAAACAGAAAGGTAAGGATGAGGGGAATACCTTCTCTGCGAATTATCAAAGGCCTTGTCTGCTAGGGGGGAGTCATTCTCTAGATCAATTATCTCAATCTCTTTACTATCACTTGTACGTCTAAATTCACCGGATTCGTTGGCATTACTCATTGACAGATCAACATCAACCCGTGATGGTTCCTTTGGGGTTGTCATAATTGATGGGTACATGCAAGCTGCATCACTATGGTGATTGTCACTCATATCCGAAGCTTCCATAAGATTGAGGTCACAGATCTTGAATGAACTAGAAAAAAGCTGCTTCTCTTGGGCACAACTGAGACTTGGTTCACCACCAGCCTCTGGTAATTGGCAATTTTCCATTACGTTTTCTATAGTAACAGGCTTAACCACCTGCTGATCAAGTGAAGCCCTCTCTTGTCGTGAACTCACTATATTCTCGCTTAAATTGGAAACATGAGCAACATGAGAAAAATCATCAACCTTAGAAACTGAGGATGGTAGCCATTTCCTTGGTTTCTTTGCTGGCTCATCCATATCTTCGGCAAGTCGTTTCTCACCTCTCTCTTTGATTAAGATTGACCTTCCAAAACCTTGCAGCCCTTGGCTAGACTCCAATTCATTGTTATGCACAAAAGCTCCATCTGGGAAAGAATGAGATCTCACACATTTACCCTAGTACCATATGTGAGACCGAGTTCTCCAGCATCCTCACCTGACTGGAAAGACATAGCTTTAGGGTCCTCAGAGCCAGCACATTCTGGATCATTTGTGGTGTTTTCTTGGACATCAGCCATGGAACCGGAGTCACTGAGAGTCCTCTCTTGAGCCAAGGAATCAGATGCTTTGGGAAGCACACTATTAGAAGCATTTTCCTCTTCAGCTTTTGGAACATGATAACCCTTAAGAGCCCTGTATGTCAATGCAGAGCGTGTTTTGGTTGGCACCTTAACAAATTTGCATAGAGCGAGTAAATCAGATCCATTCTTGTGTGATAGTTCAGTCTCTGCTGAAGAATCCTGGCATGGGATGTCCTCTTGGACAATCTGTTTCTCAGTTTCATCAGTGTTTTCAGCATTTGACATGTCTCCACTTTCCAAATTTGAGTTGGCTGCGTCATCAAATTCCTTGGGGATTTCCCTTTCAGCATCTTCTTTTCCAACAGCAGAAGAACTTGGCTTGGAGTTTATTTCATCATTGTAATTGTGCCTCTCCATTCCTGATTCTACATTTGCGTCCTGATTTTTTGGTGTGAAATCACTAGCCTCAGCCTTCTGCAACTCATCATCAGCATCTTTATTACTTTGCTGCTCTTCAAATTGACCAGAAATGGAATCACTGTCTCCCTCCCCATCAGTAAGGGTGTCCATTCGTGTTATCGTGTCGTAATCGTGACATGTCATTTATATATTACAAATCATTATACAAGACATAAACAATACAAAAATTGAATTCGTATCAATCGTGTCGTGTCGTACGTGTCGTCTCACAAAATCGTATTGTCGTGTCATAAATTGACATCCCTACCCATCAGGCAAAACCCTATTTCTGTCTGACCATGATCCACTTTTCCCATATTCTCTGCCCCACTCTGAGCTATAACTCTGGTAATAATCACCTCTTCTCCTTCCTTTAAAACTATTCCTTGAATTAAATTCATCAGAGTATCTTCTCCTACCAAAGCCAGCATCAAAAGCACTAGCACCTAAGCGGTGTCACAATCCAACTGTCGTGACAACACAGGATGCGCGAGATGCTTGTTGGTGGATGAAAACCTCGGTAGCGGGCCAGCGGAAGGTGTGAGTACGTGACGTAAGTGTTGCGCCTGTCTTAAGTTAGGCATGGCTACCCAATTGAGTTTGGGGAGCTTGTCGCTGGTCTGGGACTTGACTATGACGGATCTGCGGGTCATCTAGGCACCACACTGGTCGGGAGCTGTCCCAGCTCCCCTGATGAGCCCATTGGAAGGCGAAACCAGTAAGCATCGGAGACAGATAAAGGCTAAACCTCGGGTATGTGTGAGTCCCGAGGTGCCGCACGGGTGAAGTCCCTGCGCTAAAACTCTAAGCCTGTGACAAGTGGTATCAGAGACCAAAGTGTGCACGCTGCGTAGTTTGCAGAGCGCTCTTTACCAAGGTGGCGAGTCCGACAGAGGGGCGGATGAGCTCGAGTGATGCTCGCACACGGGTGGGGTGCTTGCAGTTGGGTCCTCGAGGAGATGAGGACGAGTAGGCAGGAAGCTGCAGCGATACTACGCCGAGCGCTCGAGTCCAGACAGTGCCCGCCCAAAGTGAAATGGGGTCTGGCGCACGTGGCTCTCCTTGAAGACGGAGACGAGTAGAGGCAGGTGGTCGCACACTAATCCGGGACAATCTTTGAAGGATGGCGAAGAGTTCCCCTCATACACGAGGCGTGCATGAATTGAGTGGGGGAGAATGTCACGACCCAAATGTCGTGACAACGCAGGATGCGCGACATGCTTGCTGGTGAGCTAAAGTGTGGGTTGCGGGGCATTGGAAGGTGTGAGTACGTGCCGTAGGTGTTGCGCCTGTCTTGAGC
>CAODLS011444896.1:0-10724 GCA_948243855.1 Flueggea neowawraea | reverse complement strand
AGGAGGGAGAAAATTCAGCACACTCATCCTAATTAGTGGGAATAAATTTGGCACACACACATCACTCCTCCTATTTTTTAGGAGCCTCTTTCCTTGTGTGATAAGGTGGAATTTTGGCACACACTAACTAATTAGGAGTTCATGACTAATTAGGAGTTTTATTCTTGTTAGACAAGGAAAATAAAACCCTAATTTATATGTGACAAAATTAATTAGGAAGTGAATATTCTTGTGGGACAGGAAAGGCAAACCTAGTGAGACTAGGAACGCAAATTTGGCATCCTATTGCTTGAATAGGATGAGGGCAGAACTTTGCAAGTTCAATGAGGGAATTTTAGATTCTTTTATGGACCTATTTAGGTTTCCTCATATGCCTATAAATAGGGTGCACTCCGTGCATTCTTTTGAAGGGCTTGGCCGAATTAGTGAGTGCCACTTTCAAAGAGAGAAAATTATTTTTTTGAGTTTTAGAATAGAGATTCTAAAAGACGTGCTAGTACACTCCACCAATCCAAGGTAAGTTCATTCGTGTGAATACCTCTAGAGACGTTCGCGCAAATGCAACATGATTCCAAAAGGGTGATTCGAATTTTGGCTACTAAGAGCTATACCAACGTTTCATAAAATCGAACGATCAAGATTTGGATCAAAGGTAGATCTTCTAACCCTAATCATATATGTTAATGTGCATGGGTCCTTGGGGGAATTTAAGGCTTAAAAATTTTGTTATTTCCACTACACGGATTGATTATGAATGTCATAAACGAGCTGCGAATTCCAACAAGAGGAGAGGAACTAAAGGAGGCATCCATCACCCATTGAGGGAAGCTTATTTCTTTCCTTTTATCTTCTTTGTCTTTGTTTAGAAATTATGTTCAGGTTTAATTTTAATTGCCCTATGCTTAGCTTTGTAAATATGCTAGCTTGGATTTATTGTTAGGGTTTAGGGATGTAAACCTTGGATGATGTTGCTTAAATGATTGAATTATGTTATGAGTCTTGTGCCGTTATTGCTATATCTATTGATAGTGGATGATTTTATGACTTGTATTAATTGAATGACGTTGTGATTGATCACCCCAATGTTGTTTTTGACAAGCCTAAGTGATGAATCGAAAGAAGAAGCTTAGGCTAGGTCACAAGCATGGAACTTGTATGGTTTTAGGATAGAAATTACCTATGCCTACAAGGTGTTCGATGAAATTTCTCAATGACCTTAATGGGCCTAACTTGACTAGGTGAGACTAAAAGAACCCTCCTAGGAAGTGTAGGTATGACTTGAGTGGCCTCGAGAGAGGTCTTAGGTTAGTCTTGAGGAGAGAACACTCAGACCCATTTTGAAAACCCATTTTCTTGTATTTGGCAACTCAATCCATGGTTTTATCTTGAAAGCCCTAATGTTTTCTCGTTATTGAATTTTGTGTGTTTATTTCATTGGTTGCTTTTATTTTCCCAAAACCCAAAAGAACTTGATGCTTTTATTTATTTTTGCTTTCTCAATCGACCACAATTAGACCCATTCTTTTGAGTTCAATATCCCTTGGAATACTTCCTTGATAAAACTACAATTACCAAGGCAATAGAATCTTCAATGTAGAGACTAGAAAAATATTGGTAAGTACATGTGTTAAGTTTGATGAGAATGCAATTTGGAAATTGTAAAAAAGGTCAATAGATGGGCATTATTTCTTCAATACACGTAAAGAAGGCTATCCACTCCTACAAAGAAGAAAACAACTTAGACAAATATATGCTTGATAATGTTTTTCTAACAAAAGTTCATTATTCTTTGACAAAGTTTCTCCTTCAGGCGAATTATTTCCTATGTAAAAACCAGGCTATTTAGATTGCGGCAATGAATTCACACCTCCAAACATGCCAACTATAGATAACAAATTTTTCCTATCTTCTGGTTGTTGCTGCACACATAATAACACCACTTGAATGCATCTTAATACTTCAGATGGATCATATGAACCATTTAAATTGTTATCAATCAACTGCAATGGCTTTTTTGTGTCCAAAGCATCCACGCCTAGCACAATTCAAAGCAAGAACTTTGATTTTCATGTGACAATCGTAATGTTGCTATGAAATTCTAACAAAATTATTAATTCATAATATTATAAAGATGGCATGTTCAGATAAAGACTTACATGACCAAGAAGGCTTTCACCATGGTCTGGGTGACAAAATCCTCTGTTTTACTTTCCACTCACTATCTCCACAATTAAAACACCAAGGCTAAACACATCAGATTTTGCTGAGAAGTGTCCATTCATTGCATACTCAGGACTCATGTAACCGCTGTAAAACATCAATGCCAAATAATAAGAAGTAAAAACACATATTCAATTGCTACGAATATATATACAAAGACACGAAGAACAATTACTATGTTCCAACTACTCTATTAGTATTGTCTTCAGTTTGATCTCCTCCAAATGTTCTTGCAAGGCCAAAATCTGAAATTTTTGGATTCATGTTGCTGTCCAGTAAAACATTGCTGGCTTTGAGGTCTCTGTGGATGATCCTCAATCTAGAGTCTTGATGCAGATAAAGAAGCCCGCAGGCAATTCCAGTGACAATGTGATGCCGCCTCCGCCAATCTAGCAATATACTCCTTGTTTGATCTGAAAATCTCATTTATGTTATTCAACAACTTCTAATGATTCGGTAAATAAAAAATTGGGAAAATAGAAATGAAATGCTAGCAAATACAGTTTCCAACCAAAAATGAAGAAGTCCAAACTTTTGTTAGGCATGTATTCGTAGATGAGCATTTTCTCATCTTTATGGATGCAACAACCCAGAAGCCTCACAAGATTGCGATGCTGAAGTTTAGCAATCAACATAATCTCATTTTTGAACTCATTCAACCCTTGGCCAGAACTCTTCGAGAGCCTCTTCACTGCCACTTCTTGACCCTCTGCTAAAACACCCTGATTTATCAACATTAGTCCAGTTATCGTAAAATAGCCTGCATTTCAGTTAATTTGTATCATGACTCATTCTTACTTTGTATACTGGACCAAAACCACCTTCACCGATCTTGTTGCTGCTCGAAAAATTATTGGTGGCATTTGCTATTGTGGTTAAATCAAAAATTACGTTTGTGAATTCAAATAAAATATTACTGTAATTAAATTTTCATGATTTCAATTAATAAATTTAGAAAAAATAACCTTAAAAAAATTAAAATAATGTGATTAATTTGTTGGATAATTATTTAATATGTTAAATAAATTGATCAATAGAATATGATTAAAAATAAACAAAAATTAAATTTTACATAAAGTTATTGTAATGAAGGGTATATTAGAAAATAGATTGAAATAAATTTTCAATTCTTGATTTATTTCAAACATGGTTATGAGGAATTCAATTGAATTTTATATTTTAAAGAATAGCATATTAAATAAAAAATTATTTACAAATAAATTTTATGTGGAATTCATTTGTAAATGAATTCTAAATTTTAGATCCGCTTGTTACAAATATAGTATAAAAGGCCATAATTTATTGGTCTAAGTCAGTTTACCCAATTGGTGGAGTAACTGTACTCCCTGTAACTAATAGATTTCTGAGAGATTATGGTATTTTAAAATATGTTACTTCATTCATACTTTCTGAAATATTGTCATCATTGTCCAATCCTCTTTATAAAGCTAATTTTTTGAATACCAAATATTGAGTTCCATCAGCAGTTAATAAATTTTTAAATGATTTTGAAAATTTCACGTGCTCATCTTTTATTAGATTTACTTCATATATATCTTTTCTTTTCTTTTTTTTTCCCATCTTTTAGTAGTTGGTTCCACCCGTAATACTCAAACATTCTCTATATACCAATCCATTAACCTCTTCATATGTAACATACACATTAAAAAATTCAAAACATTGTTCTTCAATTTTTTTTTGAGTTAAGAATTTTCTTTTAAATCTATGTCTTTTAGATATAGTAATATCTACTGGTTAGAAATATGAAGGTGTAAATTTATGATTACTAGAGACATGCCATTGATTCCAAATTGAAATAACCTCTATGTTGCTTCTAACGATACCCATCTTGCCTTTTGGATTGTTTAATTTTATCAAAGATGATATCTTCTACATAAGTAATGTCGATTGCAGCTTTATCATAACCTTTACAGATATAGTTGTAAAAATATTTAACTACTTTCACATTTGAGGAAATTTTAAGCGTTGATGTGGCAGTCATATATATATCTTTGGAAAAGTTAATTATTATAAAATATAACTCATATGTTAATATTTCTTAATTAATTGAGCCTAAATCCAAAAATCAATTATTTCATGAAAATAAAATCCACATGAGAATAATTAAATATAGAATCTTGTTATTAATGCATATTTAATTTACTATTTACTCATTTTGGTTTTTTTATATGTTGGATATACATTTTTTTTGCATTGCTTTCTAAAAAAATATGCACCTTAGAGTAATGAAATTTGCATTTAATGTAATATCTTGAATTTTTGAAAATTTTATTTTTGGTAATTTTCCTATTTAATTTGGAAAATAATGTAATATTTAGTATTTTTGGATTAATTTTTGGTAATTTATCTAATTATTTTGGAAAATAATTTTTATGATGGAAAAGTAAATTTTTGTGTTTTAAATGTTAAGTGTTTAATAAATTAATTTTTGAAGTGATTAGAGTTGATTAATTAGGTGGAAATTGGTTAAAAATCAAAAATAAACTCGGAATAAAAGGAAATGGAACGACAGGTCGTCTGGGTGAGTGGATCAGGAAACGCGTCGTTTGGGCTTTGGGAGGCTGTCTTTTGTGCAGTGCACCAGTCGTCTATGTTTGGCTGCGCTCAAGTCCGTGCGAAACGATGCGCCGTGTCGTCGAAGTAAAATTGTCGTTCGTCATGCGAGTGTGTCGTTCGCTTTCCGGTGCAAGCACACTGACGAGGACGACGCCGTTTTGCTCCTTGCTTTCAAATCATCAGCCGCCCAGCCACCGCCCCATCTCTGATTTTTTTTTCAGACTTTGCACGCCGATTCCACCTCCCTTATAAACTTATGTTCTTCTCTTTATTTTTCATTTCTTCACTCCAACATATTCTCTTCAGTCCCTCTCCATTTCCGTGCTTCATTTCCTTCAAATAAGGTAAATATTAGCTACTCATTTCTCTTTCATTTTCTGTTACAATAACAAGTTGTCTTTTATTCTGTTTTGCATTCATGGTTGTTGGACGTTGCTGGGTTCTTTGGTGGACTGTAGGTTCGGTTTTGGGGATCTTTTCAGTGAGGATTTAAGCTTGTTTTTAGTGGGATATTTATGGATTAAAATGGTAGAACATGAGACTAGGAAGATGGTGGTGTTCGGCTTGGTTTCTTGAAATGTTTTGTTGGTTAATCCAAATGTGTGGGACTATGTTGTTGGCCTTGGAGTTTCTGGGACGAAAGAGGAAATGATGTTCATGAGTTTTGGGCTGTTGAAGATGAGGGAAACGTGTTTTTTTTTATTGGACGAAAAGTTAGTGTTTACGGGTTTAATTAATTAAGGGACCATTTGATGTAGTTGATAACAAAAAGGACAAAAACTGAATTTTGACACAATTATGGATATTTTGTTAGGGACTGGGTGAGATATTTTGCATGTGGGTTAAATTGTAAATTTTAGGAAGTTTGGGTAAATTTATGATTTTTAAGAAATTAGAATTAATTTTGTAATCTTAGGAAATTGAAGGATTTAATTGTAAATTTAAAATACTTGGAGGACCAATTTATAAATTCTGAAAAATTTGCAGACTAATTTATAATTTTTTAGGTCTCAGGGACTAAAATATAATTTTATATTGGTCAAGAACCAAATTGTAATTTTACGTAGATTTTGGAGTTTGGGTTCAGAGTGATAGATTTTCATTCGAAATAAATTTTGTGAATTTTTTGAGGGTCTGAGTTTGTATTTGCACTGCATAGCATTTGGTATAGCCACAAAACCACATTTCGATTTGTTTCTAATATATATATGTTCGATATATATATTTGTTTGTTCAATTTCGTATCCTAGTCATCGAGATTAGCCAGCCACCTGTGGTACGTGTTTTGGGCCATTCAGCTTGGATTTTCAAGTGAGTGAAATGACAGCTTCAGACACATAGGCTATGTCTTCTAACTTATATGTTTTTTGTTATACTACGACCATAACATGTAATTTGAATAATTAAAGGATTGAAAAATCATAAAATCTGACATACGTGAAAACTGTGGAAACTTAGTTTTCTTTGAAAATTTTGATGGTTTTGAAATAATATCATGTTTGATATTTATTACGATTTTGGATTTTATTATATTCTCTATAGAGGATACTTTGTACAGTACTTGAAACATTTCGATAATAAATGTTTTGAGAACGATTTGATATATTTGAAGAATATTCCTTCTGAATTTGAGTATGATTTTTATAATTAATATTCCGCTTGTTTGTATATGTAAATTTGAATATTTTCAAATATGAGTATTTTCATTTATAAAAAGGAAATTATTTTTCCGAAAATGAACATTTTGCTGAATTTGTATCCCTATGAAATAAAGGTTGTTTATTTCATTTCGTCTATTGATTTATGAAATCAGCTATTGTATGATTTGACAGTGGTGTAACCACTAATAAGTATTTGAAATTGCGAATACGTTTTCGGTAAAAATTAATATTTTAATTATGATGACTTGGGACAGCTCTGTTACGGGGTAAAACGTGACCTTTGGTATACCAATGCTTTGAGAACTCCCAGCTACCAGGGATGTCAGTAGCCATGTGCCCCGGTTCGACACATGATGTGATATTGATTAGTGGCGGAGTCCAAGTATATTGACTAGTGGTGGAGACCACATACGATCTCGTGGCGGAGTCCACGTTGATGTTGATAGTAGTCCCATGTTAGATTGGTTTTGGTATGATAAGATTTGAAACCAAATATTTCGATATTTGCGTTATGATATTTGAAACCAAATATTTTGATATTTGCGATATATGATTTGAACCCGAAATGTTGATGTTTGAGTTATTTGATTTGCAACTAAATATTCGACCATTGCATTATACGACTGAAAATAATTATTCTGATATTTACGTTATATGGTTTCCAAATAAACATTTTTGCACAATTATCGTTTGTTGTTTGTCTTGATTGCGAAGGATTTCGAAATGAATTTCGAAATTACTATTTTATACTTGGCGTGTATACGTATATACACTTATATCCTCATGTGATATTTTCAAACTGTTTTCAAAACGGTTTACATGAGGCCCGATGCCACTCTAGAGTGTCATTTCCTCATTAGGGTTTTACCCCTTTCTTTTCTTACTTGCAGGTAATTTTGGTTGATTGCAATCTATCAGCATTCAACACATAGTGAGACATTTTGCGGTTGCAGTCAATACTCTTTTTTCGGGCTAAGTTATTATTATTTGTTAGTTGCTCCACACCGGTTTACTTGTGGGTGTATGTGTTGTGGAGTTATTTGATATTTAACATGATTTATTATTTATCAAATATCTTTATTATTATTAAAGCTTATGTTTTTAAGAAAGTTTGGATTTTTACTTATTAACCTTTTATAAATGGTTTTAATATGGTTAGAAATAAATTTGTTAAGTTATGTTTGTTAAGGCTTGTGCGAGATGGGTCGGGCTTCTACAAACAGTTGGCCTCATACTCTGGTTATGGTTTGGGAACGGGTCGTGACATTTACCATAACATGTAAAGATTTTTGAATTTTTGTCACCAGAAAAGTCTATGCATCATATGCCTTACAACGTTTTGATAATCTAGTTCAATTTTTTTATTTGAATTTCAGCAAATACATCATATTCGTTTATGTTTGTAATATTGATTCTCGACTCCATTATTAGCTAAATGACAACATTAAGTAAAATGTACTTGTGGAATTAAACTACATGATTATGATTTGAAACTTTACCGATTATTTATTTTGCAAGGAGTTTTT
Source organism: Flueggea neowawraea (assembly GCA_948243855.1). Classification (NCBI taxonomy): domain Eukaryota; kingdom Viridiplantae; phylum Streptophyta; class Magnoliopsida; order Malpighiales; family Phyllanthaceae; genus Flueggea; species Flueggea neowawraea. Next base: position 2,740 of record CAODLS011444896.1, on the reverse strand, counting down.
TCTTTAAATCTTGTAATTTTACTATCAACAAAAATTGTAATTTTACCCAAAAAAACTCTTTGAATAAGATTAGGTATGTGTAAAGCAGTTTATCCTTCTGTTAACTTACCTATTATTTCTTGACACTTAAGATTGTATGTTATAATTATTGCATCTATATCGATGCCTTGTCTCTCAGCTCAGCAATAAAAAAATACTAATAGCACTATCTCTTTTTTTAACCACTTCGTTCTATTTCTCCATCCATATAACATAGTCATATATTTCTTATTATAATTTAATTTCTTTTATGGCATAAAAGAGAGTCGAAGACAGCCAATAATAGTATATCTCTACTGGACATGATCATAAAAACATTATTTTTCGTAGAATGTAGTGCCTTATTATATATTTAAGGCACTATTGTTATATAGTGTCTTGAATATATATAATAATAAATTGATCTACAATTGAAACATTATACACTTTTTTACCTGATTTTGGATTTCCTATCATAACAATATGAATTTTTTTTATTGGCCATTCAATCTTGGAGAAATTGGTTGAACAAGAATTCCATGATTCGATAAACATGGGCTATTGTTTTTTTAATTGAATTAGGATTTTTATTTAAAATTCAGAGTATTTAATTACATTTGGATTTTAAATCATTTTATTTTGGGGGTAATTACACTCTATATATTTTTTTCATTTATGTTTTCAATTGACAACATCTTTTTAAAAGATAACTATTTTACCATAATTTTTTTATTTTGTTTCTAAAATACAACAATATATAAATCTTTTTTTGTTAATTATCTCTCTCTTCACCCATATCCTCTCTTCTCCCCTCTCTCTCCAACTACATCTCCTCTCTTCTCCCCTCTTTCCAACTACAGTTCACTCTTTCTCTCTCTGTAATAACCCTTACGTTCAGATCAATTCTCTGTAGCATTCCAACCGATTTCTACAACGTCTTTGGTGGAACGTCATTTGATTTTGGATGCTTCTAGTTCAAACCCAATTTGAACATCAAACTATTGAGCTGATGTTTTGGTATTTGGAGGTGTTGAGAATGTTTTAAGAATGTTATCCATGAAAGTTTGGGTTTGTTTAAGTTCCAGGAGTGATGGGATTTGTGATTTGAAGTTAAGAAACACTTGAGAGGTGATTTTGTGCCCATAGAGCTTGCTGGAAGCCATCTACGTTCATATGAGAAGCATCTACGCACGTAGTAAGTGATTCAGGTTAATTTGGGGGCGGTATAAGTCGTCTGTGTGCGTTGTAAGAAGAGCCACACATGTAGATCATGATTTGGGAATGATCCGAGAGATGTCCATGCCGACTACGTACGTTGTAAAGGGATCAACGCACGTAGAACAGGCATAACGTACGTTGCAGTTGGGTATGACGTACGTCGATCATAGATTCTGGAAATATGACATTTTTGGATTGAAATCTGACCACGTCTACGTGCACAGTACATGGTGCAACGTACGTAGAGGAGTCATAACGTACGTTGTCATGAGGTATAATGTACGTTAGCCTTTTAATTCAGTGACACATTGCATTTCAATCCGTTTTCCTTTATAGGCACACCTCACCCGACTTTTTCGTCATTCCGTCTCATTTTCATTCCAAATCACTCTCAGCTCTTCTGAAACTCTCTCCCATGATCCCTGCTTACTTCTTAACATCTTTAAAGGTAAGATTATGCATCTAATATCTTCTTTTCGTCTGTTTCATGTTTTTAATATTTGAATCTCATTTGGGTCCGATTTGACCTAGGTTTTCAGATCTGAGCGATTCGGTTGAGATGGATGCTGAGGGTTGTTAGATGATGATTGTATGAGGTAAGATCGTTTTTTCTTTTGTCTTATTTCATCATTTTCATGCATCAATATCGGAATCTCTTTTTGTTTGAATTTCCTTATAGGGTTCAGATTTGATGTTTCTATTGGAGAGATTGTTAGATAATGATTGTTTATGGTTATTGGAGGTTAAATTAACATGAATAAAGCTTTGAATCAAAAGATTTGAGGTTGCTTTGAATGGGCTAGGGTTTGATTCGGGTTGTGAAGATTCATGATGATTTAGAGTTATTTTTGAGAAACCAATCATGGATTTGAGTTCCTGAGGTTGATTATGATCATTATAGGTGTTTGAAACTGATTTCTATCGGTTGAACGGATAAATGAATTTTTGAGTTAATTGCCTATAAAGATGAAACTGGATATTTTGCAAGTTTTAGGTTAAAAATATAGTTTCTAAATATTTTGGAGACTAAGTTGTAATATTTCATTCAGGTCCGAATTTCGATGAGCGATAGAATTTCAATTGGAATAGAATTTTTAACACCGATAGCGTCTGAGTCTGCATTTGCATTTCATGCATGTTCTGTTTTGCCACAGTCACCGTATTGATCTGTTTGTAAAATATTGTGTTTCAGCTCAGTTCGATTTCTGAGGTGACCAGAGGTAACCAGTCATTGACCGACGGTCAGTGTTACGGAGTTTGGAAGCTCGACATCCAGGTGAGTGGATGTCAGTTTCAGACACATAGGTTGTGTCTCTTCCACTTATATGTGTTTTTGATGTGCTATCATCATAGCATGTAAATTGGACTAATCTAAGGATTGGTTAAATTAAATAATTTGTATTTTTTAAATAAAGATTTCTTTGTTTTTGGTCGAGTTTCATATATATATATATATATATATATATATATATATATATATATATATATATATATATATTCACTG
>CAODLS011444668.1:0-13283 GCA_948243855.1 Flueggea neowawraea | reverse complement strand
AATAATGCTATTACCAATGTGACATAAGCTGAGAACAAGGAGTTACCTGTCAAATTTGTAACCATGTAACAAAGATTCTGCAAGGATAGTCTTTGTCGAGGTAGCCAAACATCCAAATAAGGCAGCACAAAATCCCAATGTATTAAAACTAAGCTCAGTCATAGATGTTAGAAGTATTCCTCCCACAATAGGTACTAAAGCAGCCCAAATTCGCCAGTCAAAGTACTTCCTCCAAACTAACCACTGCAAAACAACTGTTCCAATCCACCAAGATAAGATGCAAAAATAACATGAGAAAGAGACAATATGATGGATCAGAATTATTTGTATGAATGTCTTAAGTCCTAACCTGTTGTTGCAGGTGTAAATGACTTGATTGTTTGCATGAAAGAAACTGGAATGTATCGTAAGCTCACATTTCCCAGTACTATGTTGATACAGAACACAAATGACATTGGAAATATCCTTCGCCAGCGATCTTCAGGGTCAACCACAATTAGTGGTTTGAGCTTCAGCACTTTGATAACTATATATGCTCCGATGGATGAGCAAATGAAGTGAACACAAGATACAGATAGTGGAAACTTGAAATCCAACTTCTGTACACAGAAACCACTTTAAAATTAGCAAACCTCTAATTATAACAGTCAAGCAAATTTTTACTCTGCTTTGCTATGACATCACATGTAATATTTTGCAGAAAAAAAACATGCAGAAAATAACAACCAACAGAATAACACATCCCACGGAGATTATCAGACCAATGGTTTCCCAGAGGTCACTATGGCTAACGAACAATACACAGATGTGCCATATTAACAGATAATTCCATCAATACTAATCTACTGGTAGAAATGTGAAAATTCTGAGACAGTTTATATGGCAAGCGGAGAAAGACAATGGTTTCCGATAAAAATGCACACTGGGGTTGAACTCCAGTCAAGCACACACCAGGCCAATTGAAATTAGTCACTAATATTCACGGTCAAATCTAGAGGGAAAAGAAAATCCAGTATGCGCTTGAAATCCCACTTCAATCTCTCATTTTCTCAACACACACATCAAAAGCTCTAATATACACAAATTGTCAGAAGGTTCCGAATTGTCTCCTAACCCAACGACTAATTTCCAAAATTCGAACTTTAATCATAAGCAATTATGTGTTTAGTTCTCGATACAAGTTAGATCATCACATTTAATTACGAAGGAAGTAGAAACAAAAAATATTAGCAGCACAGGAACTCGTGTTCTAAGCGCATCCATCCCTTCTAAAGCACAGGGCATGTGTAAATGAAGCAAAAATGTTCAGGAACACAAAAAAATAAATAAATAATAAATCACCACTGACCACCGCAATCATACATAACAATACAACATTGGACATATCTGGATTTTTGTCCGCCATATACTATTATACCAAATTAATACTAATAATCTAATAAAAGCTCCCAATGACAATTTCTTTCTGTTTAAATAATGCACCATGCTTAGTGAACATGCACATGGCAAGTAGGAGCATTAAAAAAAGAAGAAGGTATTTCGAATCTAAAACAGAACCCAGAAACATCAAAACTAGAAACGCAAAAATTAAACGAAACCCAAACAAAATTGCAGATGAAAAGCACCAGAAAAGAAAACCCATGAAACAAACAAGCCATAGAAAGTGATTCTAATAAAAGCAAAACCAAAATTAAGGTGAAACCCAGAATTGCAAAAGAGGGAGAGAAATCAGAAAGATGGAATTATGAAGAGACCTGGAAGATCCACTTGTTCATGATGATAACTGTGACATTGAAACCCCACCACTGAACAATAGCGAGAAGAGATCTGATAACACTCCACTGACACAACACACTCTCCTCCATCTCTCTCTCTCTCTCTCTCTCTCTGCGAGTCTCTTACTTCCTCTTCAACACCCAAAATTTGGAAGAAAAAGGAAGAGGGAGAGAGATTGAGAGGTGTTTAAAGAAGGAAAAAACTGATGAGAGTGTAGTAATGATCGAGAGAGAGAGAGAATTAAGAAAGAGAGGAGTGAGAGAAAGAGGTTTAGGAAGAGTAAGAATGGGAGGGAGAGCGTAACGGAGCGGGCAGGTCTTCTTCCATGTGATTTGTGCTCTTTTCTAAACGCTAACGTTTCTTCTCTCTCTCTCTCTCTCTCTCGGTGCCACTAAAATTTCATTTGTTAATTTATTTTAATATTCTAAATTATGTATTTAACGTACTTAACTTTCTATTATACATTCACTAAAAAAACTTTCTATTATACATTTGTCCCATATATTTCTATCTTAAGTTTTATATGTATTAATTTGAATAAATATCCCAAAACTCATAAAAAACAAATACTATAATTATGAAGATAATTAAAATGATTAAGTACCATCAGATTACATAATAGCAGGTAACAAACAACTCTTTTGTCCTTGTGTTTCTTTTGTTTCTCTGATTTACTTCGTTTTTTGCAAGGTATAGAAGGTGCTTCTTCGTCAATGGGATTTGGGTCAAAGTGGGTCTATAGCAAGAATACTAGAATCGTAGCCATTCATTGAATACACTTCTTTACATTGACCCTTGTAATTACTCTCCTTTTTATTGTTTCGTCACAATTAGGGGACGGATGGTATTTGGTAATAGACTATTAATATGTATTTAAGAGCAAATAAGACCTTTTTTTAAAAAAAATTTGCACACACAATTTTATTCATTATTAGCCTCACAAAGAGGAGACTAATCACTATAGTAAATATGAAAAATCTGGATGCTCTTGAGTTTTGAACATAAGACCTCTTAATCTTATATATGATTGCTTACCAACCGAACTACCCAACCTCGGCGCAAATAAAACCCTTTAAGTATATGAACTTTGGCAATTGGTTTGTTAAGTAAGAGACCAATTGGTGTTAGGGCTGGGCATGGACCGGGCTAGGTTAGAGGAGTTTTTTCCTAACCCGACCATGGGGGCCGGGCAGGACCAGGTCCGGTCATGCGGGCTGGATGCTTAGCCCAGCCCGCCCACTTAAAAGGGCCCATGTTTTTAATTTTTTATATTCTATATTTTTTACCGAAATATAATTTAATATATATTTTATTATATAAATTATATTTTAATAAATATTAAAAACTCTTAAATTTATAATTGATATTATTTTTATTAATTTATAATACATAATACTTCAAATTAATATTAATATATTATATATTATATATATAATATTAAAAAATATATATATAACAAATATTCGGACCAGACCGAGCTGATTTACCCAGCCTTAATTGGTGTTGCATGTGAAGGAGTGTGGGGGTTTGCTTGCACATATAAAAGAAAGAGAGATTTGTTAAATGCAAATTGGAGGAGTTATTACTTCCTTTCAAAAAATGTAAACTTAAACCTGTTATTTTAACGTTGTCACCGTATGATTTACGTACCTTTAACTAACATTCATGTCCTAAATGCGTTCTACAAATTTCATAGTTGACCTGACTTTTCAGCCCAAAATTTCACCCACATTTTCAAAGCCGTGTTGTTTTATGTGGGACAAAAAACCCACGTTTTCTTATTAATTGAATGCTAATTATCCAAAGTTCCTCTTTTCAAATTAGTTTTGTAATCACACAAGTTCGGCTCAATAAATTTATAATTTATTAGTATTAAAATTATTTTTAATATTAACTACAAGTTCGAATGGACGGCAACAAAAGTAATGGTTTCGTGGTTTTTTTGCCTTAAAATACAATAAGCCAAGGAAAAGAGGACACCACCTTCTCGAAACTGTAATGGAAATTTTCCCTACTCATGAGGTTTTTCTTTCCATCCATGAACCTGCGGGTTCAGATTCAACGAATGAAGATTCATAAGTTACAATAGTTGTAGAACGATTAACATGCGAAAATAAGTAATTATTTAGTACTAATAGTCGCGATTAACATAATCAAACTTTAGTTTCCCACTTACTCCATTTTCATCGGGTAAACAATAATACCCTTTTGTCACCATTGATCACGTCATTTTGTGGTGATCAAGATCGATCCGATGATATTTCGTAAATAGACAAAAGAAAAGAAAAACACTAATTAGACACAAAATTTATATATGTTGGTGAGAGTTGAGGCATGAATTTCAGTGGTTGGATTATTTGATGAGGTATCTTTAGTGAAGTTAACAAAATATATATCTCTAGATGTTATGTTTTTTTTTTACGAAAGAGGACGGTACCTCATAGAATAGTATTGATTGTTCTCACTTGTGGCAGAGGAAAAACGTGGTTACAGCTATAAAACTTATCAACATACAAAATGGAAAGAAGTTGATTAGGAAGGACTACAAAATCATGTAACCCAAAAGACTGAGCTAAACCATTTTAGCAATCCAGTCAGCACAACGATTAGTCTCGCGCGGCACATGATGGAGTGATGAGCTAGTACGATCGACGAGCTGACAAATACGGAATATGAGGGCACGATGATGACCATTCCAAGTAGTGCAAGAATTGCAAATATCAACCGCTAGTTTTGAATCCGATTGAATTAACACCCCGGTCCACTGCTTTTCCATTACAAGATCAAGTCCATATCGGATGGCAAACAACTCAGTAATCAGAGGAGAAAAGAAACTAAGTTTAATATTCCGGCAAAGAGAGGCGAATCCTGAGGAGTCCTGACAATAATCCCAACCGCAGAAGAATTCGAGCGGAAAGAGACTGCCCCATCCACGTTAATGCAATGATTTCCTCGAAGATTAGTAGAAATAGTAAGGAAGGCTTGCAATTAACATTTAATCTATGAATCAGTCGTGCAGCCCGAAGAAAATTGTGGGCAAATTGAATGGAGATTTTTCCCACCAACTTCTGTCGAGCACCACTAGCAACAACTTCAACATTCTGGGAATGCCACACACGCCATATCGTAATACCAAAAAGTAAAGACCAAGGAAATTTACAATCCAAAAGAAATTTACTGAGCAAATTAAAGATCAGCCAGTCACTTAAATTCATGGAAAAGGAGAAGCGTACATGTGGGGGCAGGATTTGTCGCCAATGTTCTTGAACACTTGGGTAATCTCTAAGAGCATGGAGGATAGTTTCCACTCCGGAATGACAACGACCACAGTTAGCAGAGGAACATAATCTACAGATCATCCGTTGGGAGTTTGTGAGCAGTCGACCATGTAAGGCCAACCAGAGACAGGTTTTGGCACAGATGGGACCTTTCCAATCCCAGATAACATCCCAATCATTCCGCTGGTTTTAATTACCTAAGATAGGGTTGGAATCCTGCAAACAGTTAACAGTAGGAGCACGTGTAAATCGACCAAAGGGTGAGCCCTTCCATACCTAGATATCCGGGGGACCATCTGAAGAGGAGGTGCATTTAAAGAATAACATTAACAACATGTTCACGCAGAAGGTCAGACAACACCTCTCTAGACCAAGTACCCCTATTGAAACAATCCTCCACCGTCATATTGAGTTGATTAGGAGAGAGTGGAGTTGTAATAAAGTTAATGAGAGGTCCAGTAACTTCAATCCAGTCATCAAGCCAAAATCGAATGGTCTTGCCATTACCAAGGGACATCAAGCAATTTTGCTTCATCCTATCCGCATTCTTCAAGATACTATTCCACAAAGGGGAAAGATTATATTGGTACGACCGACTAAAGTCAATTCTCGGCTCCTGGATATATTTGGCGCAAGGACTCTAACCCAAAGGGCCTGCGGGGAGGAGATCATATGCCAACCCAATTTCATCATGAACGCTTGATTAACAAGCCGAGTCAGTTTGATACCCAAGCCTCCATCTTTCTTCGGCCTACAAACCTGTGGCCAGCTGATATGATGAATTTTCCTCTTGGCATCGGTATAACCCCGAAGGAAGCATCTAGCAATTTTGTCAATCTCCTCACAAAGACCAGCCGGAAGAATAGTAGTCTGCATGGCGTACAACGGAATGGTAGAGAGCACCGAATGGATTAAAGTGATACGGCCAGCAAAGCTTAATTTCCTAGCTGACCAATCATTAATCCTTTAAGCAACACTATGCACTAAGTAGGCATAGGTACTTTTAGATATTCTACCATGAAGAATAGGAACACCCAAATAAGTGCTTAGAGAAGAAACCTTCTCAAAGTGACAACGATTACTAATCTCCGAAGCTACCGCAGGGCAGACATTCTTTAAGAAGAAGATTCTAGTTTTCTCAGTACTAACCTTAGCTCCGGAAGCACGACAGAACTTGTGCAAGCACTGCAGAGTGACGTCAATTTGGGAAGTAGAGCATTCACCAAACAACACTAAATTCAGCAAAAAAGAGGTGAGACAGAGGAGGATAGGACTGAACGAGTCTAACAGGTTTCCAACTGTCCTCTTGTATAACATCCTTTATAGTATGAGCGAGACGTTCCATGCAGAGTACAAACAAATAGGGAGAGAGAGGATCGCCTTGACAAATCCCCCTCGAAGGGCTGAATTCAGTTGTTTGTTGCCCATTCCAAAGAATTCTCATTTTGGCAGTAGTGATAAAATCCATGATCATATAGACGAGGTCTGTCAGAAAGTTAGCCATCAACATAGTATCTAAGATGAAAGACCAACGGAGTCGATCATATGCTTTTTCCAGATCCACTTTGACAGCCATCCAACCTTTCTTGCCCACTTTAGTTCTCATAAAATGCACAACTTCTTGGACAACAATAATGTTAACAATAATTTGCCTGCCAGGGACAAAGTTGGTTTGCTTTTCACCTATTAACCTACGTAGAAACTCTCTGATGCGATGGACCAAAACCTTAGACAGAACTTTATAAGAGACATTACACAGGCCAATAGGGCGAAAATGAGAAATGCGTTCTGGCGCTGCAATTTTGGGTATAAGGAAAATTCGAGTTTGGTTAATCGCAGCAACAGAAGTTTGGCGCGAAAGATAGACTGGGCGAGATCCAAAAAGTAATGTTTAACAGTATTCCATTGAATTTGGAGGAAAATAGGTTGAATTCCATTCGGCCCCGGAGCTTTGTGAGGACTCATCGACCTCAAAGCCAGAAGTAGTTCATTGTCAGAAAGGACGTTAAGAAGTCCAGCTTCAGATCCAACAGGAAGAGCAGTGAAATTGGTGTTTGTTGACTAAGCAATATAGTCACCCTCCTCAAAGTAAAGATCCTGGAAAAACTGAATAGCCAAAGTTTTCAGAGCTTCCTGATTACTGACAACATTATCATTTTGATCCATGAGATACAACACCCTCCGCTGACCCTGGTTAACAACAGTGGAGATATGGAAATAGCTGGTATTCAAGTCACCTAAGGTGATCCAGTTGTCTCGAGACTTCTGTTTCTAGAAGCATTCTTCTTGAAATAAGAAAGTCTCAAGCTCTTTTCAGAGCGACTTGTCAAGATTAGAGAGGTATGGATTATGATTCACCTCCAAGTCACGTTGAATTCCCGCCAAGCGATTCTATAGAAGTTTTTTCTTATGAAAAATGTTCCCAAAAACATGTTTGTTCCAGCCCTTGAGACGTTTCGACACCCTTTCCAGTGTAGAACAGAAGTTAATCTCGGAATTCCAATTGCTAGAGAAATAGTCCATGAATCTACCATCAGCTATCCAAGCAATTTGAAAACAAAACGGATGGGAGCCCCCATCACCCCTCCTTTCGTTCCCAAAGTGCAGCAAGATGGGACGGTGGTTGGATTTCAAGAACGACAGATGCTGAACATAGGAATTGTTGTAAGCCACTTTCCATGCAGAGTTACTCAAGGCCCAATCAAGCTTCTCAAAAAACCCCTGACGTTCCCTGGTGAAAAGGGATCTAGAACTCTCAATCTCAATTAAGTGACAATGCTGAACACAATTCACAAAATCCCTACATTGATCTATAGAGATAAGTCGACCCCCTTTCTTGTTCTCAGGATGCAAAAAGGAATCAAAGTCCCCTAAAAGAATCCATTTATTATGCACATCCCTAGCAATGCTACAGAGAAAATTCCACAGATCCTTACGAGAACTATTATTCGGACTACCATACACTGCAGTAAGAAAACCAGAAAAACCACCCATATTGACAGCACAATGAACTAATTGTTTATGTTGCTGTACAACAGTCACTTGAATGTCCGGATCTGACCAACACACCAAGATTGCCCCAGAGAAACCTTTCGCATCTTGCCGAATATGGAAGCGTAAGCCCAACCGCCTAATTACAGCTTCGACTCTAGCACCACTTATCCAGGTTTCTAATAAAATAACGATCTGAGGCCTATGAGAACTAATCAAACTCCTGCAAATAGCAGTAAAATCGTTACTAGCATAGCCCCTAGCATTCCAACACATAATCATTAAAAAACAGGTGAGAAGTAGCAAGGGACTTAGCTAGATTGAAGCATTTGTGTGGGTTACATTACCCACCAATTCAGTGTCTTGCACCATATCAGAAATTGTATCATTCAAGGAGGCCAAAATAGCAGCAACAGATTTGGGAGTTGACGGTTCAACTTGAAGGTCAGAAACACTCTTTAAATCTGGCGGTTTAGGGTGAAGATTTCGGTCCGATGGGATTTTCTCAGCCTGATCGGAATCCATTTCCACCGGCTCTGGGTGAGGATTAAAAGTCAAATTCTCTGAATCTCCAACACCTTGAGACTCCCCAACACTTCTGGGCTCTTTCGGCAAAGAAGAGGAAGACGAGGCTTTAAACGACAACGGATGGACATGCAGGGCAGGCGACGTCGTATCCAGCTTAAAGGCATACGACATCGTATTTAACTCAAAGACGAGAAACATCGAATTGATGCAAAGACAGGCAACATCGTATCTAGCGAAGCGATAAGCTGGGCCGGATTATTGGGAATCACAGGTTGGTCCTCATTATGGGCCGACTTTGTGAGGGGGTCCAGCTCTAAAGTTGGAATTGTTTGAGCCTAATTGGACAACCTTTTGTTTACCTTGGCCTTTAGTGGCAGCCTTAATCATGTTCTTCGGTGGTGCAGGTTGGTTCTTCCCCAAACTGGTCATGCAGTCTGATTGCACTGCCGCATGGGATTCCATGGCTGAAGATGTACCATTACGCTTGTTTTCATCCATGGCAATCACCGTGAAGCGAGATCCAGTAGGTGTAGTCACACCAACAGGGTTGCCCGATTGAGATTTAACTGGAGGAGGCATTTTCTCATGATCTCTGGCGCTAGAGAGCTCAGACTTTGTTTTGGCTTTTCCTCCATCTTTTCTACGACGTGGCCGAGTTTGGGCAAGCATCCAAGGACCAAAGTCAGTGCTAAGTTCCGGTTTCTCTTGCTCTCCCTGATAGACGAGGTTAGGGGTAGTTGGATGTGGATTCTCCATACCCACTTCTGAAGCCAGATTAGAGGGACACAACTCCTGTTTATGGCCATATTTTCCACAAACGAAACACACTTGGTGCAATCCTTCATACTCCACTTTAAAGACCCTTCCGCAGAGATTGAATTTGGAAATTAATGGTTTATCAAGATCGATCTCGATACTAATTCGGGAAAACTTACCTCTTGCAGCCGTAAAAGTTGTTTCATCAATACGGAGTGTTTTTCCAATCGTGTTGCCAATCTCTGCCAGAAATCCCTTGTTAAAGCACGACAGTGGCAAGTTCGAAATGCGAATCAAAACTGCAACTCGCTTGATTCTTTCATGCTCCCAATCAAACGTCGGAGTCCAATGTTGAACCGTAAGGTAGTGGTTCGAAACCAACCAAGGCCATTCAAGTAAGGTTTCATAATCAATCATATTTGTGAACCTCAAAACGTAGAAATCATTGCCCACATCTGTCCACGTGATCGGGCCCTTTGGTTTCCATAAGTGTTGAAGGCGTTCGTGTAAAATCCCAAATCTGACAGTTCTGCCAAGAAGTTTGATAACAAGGGCGTTTTTCCATGGCTCACACAACTCTAGATACCTATCCTTTGAAAGGTTGATCACTGGGCAATTTTCAATTGATTCCTCCATGCCATCCTTGGGAATCAACAGATCATTAAGCAATGTGGATATCACACCACTAAAGTCCACCTGGAGACCAACGGAAGGATCCCCAAGAAGGGTTTCTTTAAAAGATAGGTTAGAAGGAAGCTCTGTAGCTTTACCTTTAGGGGGAGGAGGTGTGGTGCGTTGCTCAGGCAAATCGGCTTGTCGAAACCGTTTGTGGCCGCTGGTGTGGTCCCCTGGAGAATTCAGAGGAACAGAGTCCATCATAGGAGAAAGATGGGAGGGGCTAGGGCCCAGAGGGAGGCCAAAGCCGCCGGAGGAGGATGAAGTCGTGGTTTAGAAATACAGAGGATTCAATTTGGAAAAACTAGCGTTAGTTGAAGTCAACTGCTCCTCTAGATGTTATGTTTAATTCACAAACAACATGAAAACTAATCACTCCGTATATGGTTTAAAGTTATAGAAACCAACAATGAAAGCAACCCCGAATTCTTTTGTGCAGCCATCACACTTGTCTTGATTCCACAAACGGCATAGTTATTATGGATACTTCAGGTGAAGCCATCAACATGGAAAAAACCTAAAGCTTGGCCCCTTAATACTTATTTTTAAGCTAATCAAATCACAAACCTTTTCTTCCTTTTAAAAAATGTACTTTTTAATGTTTTCCAGCTATTGGTTTAATATACACGTCAAGATTTAAGTTCTTGGCATTTGTCAATTTAGTGCTTCATCATCACCTCCTCATTTCTTTTTTAATCGTGAAAATGATTTTTGAGGCAAAATTGCCATAACACCTTTTTTTTTCCAGTGAAAGTCAAGAGTAGTGTATAGACCATAATTTGAGCAAATTGTGGAGGTGATAAAATCAAAGCAAAAAAAAAAAAGAAATAAATTGCAAATTGCAATAGAGATGGAATGCTTGCTCTTCAAGAAAGGAAATGCTTGGGGAGTAGATTAAATCACTGCAAGTTAAAAAAGGAAAGATCATCAAGGGGGTGGCAAAATCATAAATACTGCATTGGGGAGCATATCAAATTACTGCAGTAAATGAGCAATTAGTTGAATCAAAAGAGAATGATTGGCTGCCAAGTACAAAAATGCAGTATAAATAGTCACGCAATGCACAACAAAAGAGAAACCTTTCCAACACAACATAACACCCCTCCTATGAATTAATTTATCTTTTTCTCTGTTTTGTTCTTCAAATTTAGCCCTCTTTAGTTCTCTATTACATTTTTTCTTTTAACATATTGTACTCAACCTTTAAATTTAATAAAGCTCTCCTATTTTATTTCATTATTGTGTTCTTGCTATTGTTTCAAATAGACAAGAGACCCAAAGCGACGAGTTCATCACATTGCTCGTTCTCAATCGTTTAAAAAGAAGTTAAGATCTTGAATGCAATTTTAATTCTCATTTCGGTTAGGAAACACCTTAATTCCTTGGTAAGCTCGCAATCCAAAAATTCAAACTCATCAAATAGCGACATTGTTTTCCCGAGTTCCAATAAAAAAAAATAGGGAACAAGTAGATATAGAGAATGTTGTTTTAGTTAGATTGAGTAAAAATATATGATTTTAATAAAATTTATAATAAAAATAGAGATAATGTTTTTTTAGAATGTGAATCATAATATGGAAAAACACTTCCACTAAAAATAGACACATTTAATGTACAAACTCAGGTATTTCAATGTATTCTTTTACAGCTCAAAAAATTAATTATGAGACTGAAATAACCATAGTGAGTGACAAGTTCACATACTGCAATAATGCATTGGAAGTAGACCCCCAACCCGATTGCTTTCACAATTTTCAAATGAAATAATGCATATAAAGAGAGAATTAATGAGAATTAACCCATTTTCGGTGCATAATTTAATTATTTACCAGTTACAAAATGTTCTTTTCTTTGATTGAATAATTTTTTTTTCCTATTCATGAATTAGAAACTACTAGCAGGGCACGTGAATATTCCTTAGAATTTCCCTGTTTAGTGTCCACTAGAAATAAATTTCCTGAAAATAATTAAGGCTCGTTTTAACTTCAAGTCGAAAATGACCCAACATCATAGTCCCGAAGATTGCGAAGTTGAAAGCAACTTTTTTCTAAACTCAGCTTGAAAATTAGGCGCTTACCATTCTTGACAATTTCTTTCTCAAAATTATTCTGGTTTGGACACCGAAAAAGCACTATTCATGGAGCAACAGGTGGAGTTTGGCTATCATAATTCCAATGATGAGGACTGGAGGCATTGATGACATAGGAGAAATTCATCGGCCTTGCACTGCGTTCTTTATGTCAATTTTTATCACAAAGTAAGAAAGTAAGGATATTTCATAGTAGGGATGGGAGTAGGAGGTGCCACCTCTCGGTGAGGCCAACGCCTGAGCTTGAGGAAGTCACATTGTTTTTGTTCTGCCTGTTTATAGTCGTATAGCTTATAAAATGAAATGCTTGCTGTGTGAAGCTCTCTATATTTTCAATCGTCTGCATTGCTCTTTATTTGCAGTGTTTTGCGGTTTGCACGATTTGTGCATTGTGCACTTTTTTTTTATCTGAAACTGTTTGTCAGGGTTATTCTGGAAACAGAAAAAAAAAAGATTGTTGCCTCAGCCGCTAGTGCTACTATGGGAAGGAAACAAAGATAAATGGGCATTTATGTGGCCTGTTAGACGATTAAACACTATCTTAAGTTGCTAAGTTTTGCTCAAACAGTTTGTTGGCAGTGGAGGTTTTGCTTATCGAGTATCTTCTACTTAATAAAGAAGTGATTTGTTCTCTCTTTTGATTTCCTCCCCCAATAACGGTTGCCTTATTATTTGGAAACATAACTTGAGGTATTGTTTTTTAGGACCGAATCACTTTGTTGAAGTGCGTTGAAATTGGAGTGAATTTCTTGATCAAGATTGAAGTCAAAACTTTATGGAAAGTGATACAAGCCAAAGAATGACGGATTTGTAAAGAAAAAAGAGTTGTTGAACAGACATGGGGAGCTACACGGGCGTTTGATTGACCGTGTAATTCACTGGAGCCAAAAGAGACGAGAACTGAGCGGACACGGCCTTGGCCACGACCGTGTCCGTGCCCGTGTCTTGCCTTGTTGGGTCTTCTGGAGCTACACAGACGTGATGAATAGCCGTGTGCGTGTGTTGAGGGTCTGTGTCCGTGTCTTATCTTCACTAACCGTGTAACCAATTCTGACGGGATTTAATATTTCAATTAGGGTTTTCCTAATTAGTTTTGACTTATATTACTTGTTCACTATATAAGAGGGGTTTAGGAACGTCTTGGGTAACCTTTGAATGATGTTGTAAGCCATTGTGCTTGTTTTTGACTC
>CAODLS011444395.1:0-10137 GCA_948243855.1 Flueggea neowawraea | reverse complement strand
TGATTGTCCTGCCGATAAATCTTTTATTACTCTCAAAATTATTGTAAATTATTTTCTAACCATATGAACAACGTATGCAACTTCAGATCAATCTATATTGTATGCAATGCATGCTCATGTATATGTGGTTTTGGTCATGGTCGTGACATAATCACTATAAATCTTGGGCTTTGATATCTCTCTTCCTTTCTCTCTTTACTTTGTATTTCATTTAAATTGTTGAGTGTGGATTAGATATTTGGTTGTAAGTTTCTTTCGCATTTAACTCTAATTTTAGTTTAAAAGATCTTTTTTATTTGTTTTAGTTTGCAAAAGATTTTCAACAAATTTTTGACTTGCTAAAAATGCAATTCACCCCCCTCTTGGATTGCCATTCCACATTGGGACCAATTTTTACTATTTATAATTGGTATCAGAGCTTGTGCTCTTGATATTTCATATTTTCTTAACATCCAAAGAGTGAAAGATCCAAAAAATGGCATTTTTAAATGATATTTCAAGATATGAGGGTTTAGCTTTTAACCGTGCTCCTTTCTTTGATGACAGGGATTACATCTACTGGAAAACAAGGGTTTATGCAATAAACCGGATCATGTCAAACCGGATGCCCTTATTTGAAGAAGCATAGAAAAAGGAGGAAAAGAAGATTCCTTGATAATGACTTAAGTTCCAGTAGTGACGATGATGAAGTTGGAGGAATATGCTTGACAACCCATGCAAATGTGGTACCCTTTCCTTAAACTCAGATTTTATCTTGATTTCTTCATTTGTATGCATTCTCTTTTTATTTTATGTATTTCAGAGGGGGAGATACATTTATTGATTAATTGATTTCATGCACTGAATTTCTGTTTTCCAAAGGGAGAGATATATTTTCTTGATTTCAATTAGCATCATATGCATTTTCTTAAAGGGAGCTATAATTGTGTTGATTAATTTCTTTGATTGATTGGGGGAGATTGTTGATTTTCATGACATTTTTGATGATATAAAAAGGGGGAGAAGTGTTACATGAATTTGCATGTTATTTTTCAATTAGTATAATCTTTATTTTGAACTTTGTGCTTATTATTGTGTTGGACTAACCAAGTAACAAGGAGTGAAATCCTTGATCAAATTGTTTGTTATTGATGAATATATGTTTAAATTCATGTATGTTTTGTCATCATAAAAAATGAGGAGATTGTTTAGTTCGGTTTTTGATGATGATGAATCCAAAACATCCATCAAAAAGGTGCAAAGTTGCAGACTTGTTGATATTTGTCAATAAGGCACCTTAATAATTGTTAAAGCACGTTAAGAAATGTCAAAATGGCAACAATGCATGCTAATGGACTATCAACACACCTTATATGTCAACAACCACTATTGAAGCAACAACGTATCTTAGCGAATACTCTTATATTTTGGAATTTTTATAGACAACACAAAGGCACGCTGATCATAGGAGAACGCACATATATGCTAGATGGAATTATCCAGGGGAAGCAACTAGGCTCGCTAAGTATTCAAGAGTGCACATTATTGAAAATCAAAAGTTCAACTACGCACCTAAAAGAAGGAACAACACACGTACATGAAAACTAAAGGTGACTGGAATATTACTCTGATTAATTAAGGTGCGCTAATGATGAAGAATGCATGTTGTCAAATGAGTGTGCATAACCTATTTGAAATACCAAGTTGAAGGAATGTTGATGGTATCAAGAACGTCAGTTGTTGAGTAAAGGTGTGACCTTTGAAGAAAACTCAACAACGCACGTTGGTGGTGAACAACACGCGTTGTCGAATAGCTACTCAGAAACTGGCAGATCCATTATACACTCCTCGGGGATTTAAAATTTGAATATTCCTTCGTACAAGAATGTGTCAGAATCAAGGAGAGAACTTTGAGATCGATAAGGCGCTCAGATGCTTATTAAGGCACGTTAAGAAAAGTGATCAAGGCGCTTTGAAGAAAGTTATCAAGGCACGTTGATGTTCTCCAAGGCACGCTAATGAAAGGCCTTTTTCATCCAGAAGCACTGCAACTTTAATAAGGCACGCTGATGGCGTTTAACGCCCTCTGATCATTGTCTGGGTACTTGAAGAATGCGTGTTAATAGGCAACATCGCACTTTAATGATAGCGACGTAAATTAAAATAGAATTTTACATTCTCTCACAATGGTTATATTTCTAAGAGTGGCTATAAGTAGACGTCCTAGGACAGAAGAGAAGCAAGAGATACCCTTGCTAAGAATTGTTATTCACTCTATATCTCTTCTCTATCTTTCTAACCCATTTGAGCTATTTACTGGCAGTCTTATTGTTAGGTTGGTGTGAGCTTTAATCTATTATACCTTTGGGGTTTAATCTGTAACAAACAAAGTTGTTTACTGGGGTAGATACGTTTCTTTTTTGTGCCTTAAAAAAACAAGAGTGGTTACTAGTGAGCCTTAGAAAATAGTGGATCAGTTTACTAGTTCAACCAGCAAAAACTAGTGGTTTGATTTGCTTGTTTTGTTTTGAAAGCAAGTGTAAACGGTTTACTAGTTGAGCCTACAAAAACTAGTAGTTGGGTTTTCTTGTTTTGTCCTTAAAATAAGGTGTAACAGTTTGCTTGTTGATCACGCCAAAAGAAATGGTGTAATTGGTTTCCCTCCATCCGCAAGTGAGGAGATAGTTGATTGAAATTCTCTAATGGATCTAGAGGATTGGATGTAGGTCAAGGAGGACCGAACCAATATAAATCTTGGGCTTTGATTTCTCTCTTCCTTTCTCTCTTTACTTTGCATTTGATTTAAATTGTTGAGTATGGATTGGATCGTTGGTTTTAAGTTGTTTCCACATTTAACTTTGATTTTAGTATAAAAGAACTTTGTTATTTGTTTTAGTTTGCAAAAGATTTCCAAAAAAGTTTTTAAATTGCTAAAAATCTAGTTCACCCCCTCTTGGATTGCCATTTCACATTGGGATCGATTTTTACTATTTACATATCTTACGTCTAGCATTGTCACCAAATGTGACATATCGACCTTTTTTGGTCATAAACATTACTTTATATCTCGTCATATGATGAGAACAACCGCTATCAAGGTACCACATATTCTTCTTGGCCTTTGCTCTCACACATACCTACAAAAATATATCAAGCCTTGGAAATTGTTCTCCAAAACTTTTTGGGTCCGTGAACATTAGTTATCACTATGTTGGGTAAGTTTGTTCATTTTGGAACCCAAATCCTCTTAGTCCCAACATTCCTAGTCAATCTCAATATGCAAGCATAAGTAATATGACCAAGATTACCACAATATGTGTTGGAACTCAAAACTAATAATATGACATTTATAAGAGCATTATGCAGCGAAAATAACAATAAAATTTAACCTAGAGTTCCACCAAGGAAAGATGCACATCAACATACACGATAGGGTTAGGGTTTATACCTAAAAAACAAGATGATTGAGTGTATGGCTGAATAGAATGTTGGTGTTGCTTTTGGTATAAAATGGAATCTCCTTCCTTCACATTGCCCTAGCGTGAACGTGTCTAAAGGTATCCACACAAACGAACCGTTTTGGATTGGTGGAGTGTACTAGCACTTAGAATCTCTATTCTAATTCTCAGAAATAATTTTTCTCTCCTTTTATTTGTGCCACTCACAAATTAGTCATAGCCCCCTTTTCAATGGCAAGATATGCTTCTTATTTATATGCACATGGAAAATCATAATGGGTGCACTAGGGTTAGCCGAATTTTCTTTCTTGTCTAACAAGAATATGGACTCCTAAATAGTTATGGAATGTGCTGAAGTTTCTAGTCGCATGTGCACTAGGTTTTATTTTTCTTGTCACGCAAGAATAAGGACTCCTATAAAATAGCAATAAGGTATCAAATTTTTCAAAAGGGCTCATTAATATTTATTGGACTTTTAATTACATGATACATTATTATTAGATAAGTTACTCCCTTACTAATATACATGGGAGGAATATTATGTCATACATAATAATATGCCCAAAATATCGTAACTTAATAAGAAGTAATTTATATTAAAAGTCTATTACATTAATGGATAATGTCATATATCACATCTATATATTAATATAAAATTACATACATGACTTGAAATTTTGACATGTGCCAACATAAATAAACGACATTTGATATCTTACTAATGTGACACGTGCCTTTTAGAATGCATTGATTTAATGTCATGTGTCATTATATTATGTCCATCACTTCCTATGTGTCATTTTAAAATATATTGCTTAAAAACCTTTCAAAAAATTAAATGTGTTCACATTAAATATTTATAACAGTTAATTAGTTTTCATGGTAATCAATAAAATGTAGAGATTTTTTTTTTGTGCATTTTAGCTAAGATAACTATCAAGTTAAATGTTGATTTGGTTTGAAGATTTTTATAGATTTACATACATATTAGTGTAATATTCAAAAAAAGTTTTAAATTTAGCATAATGATTTGTCATAAACACAATATTTTTACCAATATATCTAATTTGTTTAGTTCAACGATTATTTAAATATTTATACAATTATAATATAATTATTATTTTCATAATAATAAATGGATTTTAAAAATATGCAATGTTGCTTATTGTAATCAAATAATACATTAACTTTTTTACGATTTAAGTACTATTTTTGTCAATTATAGTGATTAATTTAAAGCAAACCTTTTCAATTGTCAATGATTAATTCAATGTATAATGCTTTTATTTTAATTCTAACAAATATTTTTATTTAAATATTTTTTAATAATAGTTTTGTGTATTTAATTTATGGCAAATTAAGTGTATATTTGATTTGAAAATTCTTATATGCGATAGAAAAGACAATTCATATATTACACACATATTAATATAACATTCAAAGAACTGTTTTAAAATTTGCATGATGATATATAATTGTTACAAATTTATCAAATAACATTTATTATTTTTAGATTATTTTGAATACTTATATAATTGTTATGTAACCATTATTTATAGAAAAAATATATTTTTTAAAAAATAAAACCTCAGCATTGTTCGAGGTGCTCAACTAGTTTAAGACATAAATCATAAAATCCATAATTATTAATGATTAATCAAATTAATCATCTTAATAATTCAATTATCACAAGAGAGAATATTTGCAAGCCAACCCAATTCATTATAGTGTGTGATCCAATAACCCTACTAGAAATTGGCAATGGGCCTTGTCGCAAGACTTGAGCCCATCGTCCATAAACAGTATCTAGTAAAACATTATTGTAATCCAAAATCAAGTGGAGTTGGTGATCTGAGTTAACCTTTCACAGTTTGATATTTAGTCATTTTGTCTCACGATATCTAGATTAAGCATAAGATATGGCTACATGTCAAATTTACATTGCTTAATGTGTTTCTTGATCCCAAGTATATTGATATAACAAATGACATTGATAATCCCTTTATCAATTCATTTGAGTATGTATACATTCAATCAATCATACTCATCAACTGGGCAAGAGATATTACTCTTCACAAGAGGAACAAATTTGCCACTCTCACTATCATTCCTCTACAAGATTCATAACATATCCAATCATAGCCTTTACTGTTACTCTGTTACGAATAACGTTTGACTAAGTTAAAACATGTGATTTCTCAGGTAGGAGTCGATAGTGAGTTCCAGCCAGATGACTCAAATATCATCGTTGCATGAAAGCTACTTGTAACATCAGTCCATGAAGCACCTTCACAACGGTCCAGCCCAATGCATGTTCCCTAACATATATATGTGTTCTAAGTGATATCTCATATCTATAATCAGTAAAACGTGATTACCCATATAGCAGCATAGTAACCTTTGTTCATTATCATTTCTATGATAACAATCAATTAAGGACATTTAGAATAGTATTCCTTTTACCTTAGGGTTTTACTATCAAGTCAAACTTGATGACATAAGGAATAATAGACTATTCATGGAGGTTTTATCTTCATAAAACATATTATAATATTTCATAGATACGAAATGAAATACCTCTTTATCTAAATGATAAATCAAATGACAATGTATATGAATGATTGGACTAGTTCATAAAACTAACAATATGTGCATACATTATCAACTATAATGTCTTGCTTTACAACAACTGTTTTGGAATTCTTTCTAGAGGCAAACATATTATAGCCTAGGCCATGTTTGAACAAAGACTGTCTTTAACAACTAAGTAGTTTTTCAAAGTTTTATTTACCCTTGGTTAGCTTGAAGGCAATAGTAGAAAATTAACCAACATTTTTTCTTCGAAAGCAAGTCTTCAATCAATAAAACTGTTAGATCATGGGTGATCGATATTAAGTTTCTTATATGTTTGGATGATGGACAACAGGTTTTGATGAAGAGCAAAATGTTTGAGTTAAAAAAAACACTTTGGAAATCTTAAAATTGCTAAACAAAGCTGTTGAAGCACTTAACGTACGAAACATACAAGTTCACGTACATAAAAAAGGCTCTCACGTACGTAACAACACATTCACGTACATAAGGCAAAGACTGAAGATGAACATAAGAAACTGAAGCAACCTAATGTACATAAAAAAGTGTTCACTTACATAAGGTGTATGTAACGCACGTAAAAGATGGCTTAACGTACGTAAATCATGAAGAACATTTGATCAACGTACATGAGAGAATTTACAATGTACGTAAGCTAGAGATTTGCGGGCAATGTACGTAAGTTATTCTGTGACGTACATGAGACTGGCACAGATAGCAACAAACATCATTAAATGCACTCCAACGGCTATATTCTCTTCACCAACGGTCATATTGCATGGAATAGCTATAAATACATCAAAGAAAGGAAAAAAAACTTGGATGATCATATGGATTCAAGTCCCAGACATTTTCATCATTCCATCAACCCTAAAGACCAAATTGTAACTAGAGAAAAGATCAATAGCATCAATCAAACACATGTATGTACTCTTAACATAGAGCTTCATCTTTTGTAAACACTTTGAGAGTGGGGAAATATTTGTTGTGAACCTATAGCAATAATATTGCATGGCTTTAGAGGTTTGAGCCGAGAATCAACCTTGGGTAGGATTTAGAAGGATGAGTCGTAATCAAACTTGTTGGCCTTAGAGGTGTTGACCGTAATCAACCCTGTTGTATTGGCCTTGGAGGCGTAAGCCGTAATCAACCTTGGTGTAAGGCTTTGTTGGATTGAACAGTAATTAATCATCGATATAGTGGAAATCCTAAGTGAGACTTAGGTAGTGGACGTAGGCATCGAGTTGGTCGAATCACTATAAATCTTAGTGTTTTTTTCTTTCACTTCAACTCCATTATGGTCTCCAAACTTAACCATAGCATAGACAAAAAAATTCAAGTTGTATCAGAACGAGGACGCCTTTCGAAAAGGCTTAATATCTTTAGAGTAAAGGTCCTTCATCATTGGAGAAACCAACTTAGGTACTATCTTTCCAACTTTTTCGAATCTCTTCATTTGTTGTTTAATTGATTTTTTTATTTTAATAGTGGTAGAAATGGTTTTTCAAAATATTTTAAATTGTGCATAAGTTGTTTTTGGAAAGGTGTAGTGAATATTTGCTTATTGCTTAAACTTTTTGTTAAATACAAAAAGAGGGAGAGTGTAGAATTTTTTTTGCATTCATTCACTTGCATGATGCTAACAAAATGACAAGGATAAAATCCTTGATCAATGTTGTTCTCTTTGATGAGGAGCTTTAATTCTTCAAAGTTTTATCATCATCAAAAGGGGGAGATTCTTAGATGATGGGTAATCAACATTAAGTTCCTTATGTGTTTTGATGATGAACAAAAGGTTTTCATGAAGAGAAAAAAGTTTGAGTTAAAGAAAAACACGTTGGAAAGCTCAGAATTGCTAAACAAGACTGTTGAAGCACTTAACGTACCTAACATACAAGTTCATGTATGTAACAAAGGCTCTCACATACATAACAACACATTCACGTACATAAGGCAAAGTCTTAAGATGAACAGAAGCAACTGAAGCAACCTAACGTAAGTAAGAAAGTGTTCACGTACGTAAGGCGTATGTAACGTACGTAAGAGATGGCTTAATGTACGTAAATCGTGAAAAACACTTGATCAACGTACATAAGCTGGAGAATTTGCAGTAAACGTACTTAAGTCACTATGTGACGTACGTACTTACGTACGTGAGACTGTCACAGATAGTAGCAGACATCATTAAATGCACTCCAATGGCTACATTCTCTTGACCAATGGTCATATTGCATGGAATAGCTATAAATACATCAAAGAAATGCAGAAAAATTTGGATGATCCTATGGATTCAAGTTCCAAACATTTTCATCATTCCATCAACCCCAAACACCAAATTCTAGCTAGAGAGAAGATCAAGAGCATCAATCAAACACATGTATATACTCCTAGCATATAGCTTCCTCTTTTGTAAGCATTTTGTATATACTTTGAGAGTGGGGAAATGTTTGTTGTAAACCTATAGAAAACATTATTGCATGGCTTTAAAAGTTTGAACCGAGAATCAACCTTGGGTAGGCTTTAGAGGGATAAGCTGTAATCAACCTTCTTGGCCTCAGAGGTTGTAATATCCCGTACTTTCCAATTATGATGCCTGTAGTTTTCGAATGTGGCATTGAGGACATTTGGAATAGTAGTGGATGGTATTTGATGCTTATGATGAAATCATGTTAGGTTGGATGTTGTTCAGTGTTGGATATGATTCGGGATGAGTTCGGTAGCAAGAGAAGTCAAGAAGGGAGAAACAAGGCATCTTAAGTACACAAGGCTAAATCCTAATGTACGTAAGGCAGGCAGAACTAACGTACATAAGAAATAGGTGTAACATACGTCAGATGGGTTTCTAGGATAATTCAAGTATGTGAGATTTGGTCGTGACGTACGTGAGGTCGGGATTTTCAGTTTCAGAACATGATTTTTGACTCGTTAACGTACGTGACCTTGATCCTAACGTATGTGAGGTCCTCCTAACGTACTTTAACTTAGATTTACGTATGTGAGCCTCTATTTTCTACATATATCTGAACCTCGACCATTTCATCTTTCATTTTCATTTTTCACTCTCTCACCTTCAGATCGATCCTCTCACTACCTCATTGCTTGCCCAACATTCCTAATCATCTCTGGAGGTAAGATTTTAATTCTAATAACCTTTTTTCATCCATTTCATGCATTTAATTTCTGAAATAGGTTTTTGGCCGAAAATGAAATGGGTTTTAGATTTTGCATGTTTCTGTTGAAATGGATGTTGTAGGTTGTTAGATTATGGTTGTTGGAGGTTAGATTAACATAAATCTAGCTTGAAATCAAAAGAAATGATGAGTTCTTTGAATGGCTAGGGTTAGATTCGGTTTTGGTTGATTTCTGATGATTTTGTTATTTGTTTGAGAAAATTGTTGATGGATTAATGTTGGTATATTTGGTTTCGATTTTTGTTGGTCGAATCGAAAGTTTGGTAGTTTTGGAGAATAAAGTTTTCATATTTGTATTTTTGTAATTTTGGAAAGTTGACATCCAAATTTATAATTTTAGAAACTGGACAATTAGATTTGTAATTTTGGGAAATTTGGATTATATTTGTAATTTTGAGAATTTAGGATAATTTTATAATTTCGAGAAAATTAGCTAAAATTGTAAATTCGGAGAGTTCGAGAGCTCTTTTGAGAAATCTTACTATTTGGAATAGTCGTTTGCATATTCTCGGACTCGAGGGACTAGTTTGTAATTTTACGATATTCGGGAACTAAAATGTAATTTTACAAAAATTGGGGACCAAATCGTAATTTTATGTAGATTTGGTTTTTGGGCCGTGAGTGCTAGATGTTTGATAGAAAAAGGATTTCTGATGCCGATGGCGTTTGAGTCTGCATTTGCATTTCATGCATGTTTTGTTTTGCCATAGTCACCGTGTTTGATCTATTGTGAATATTTGTTTCAGCTCAGTACGGTTTTTGAGGTGACCCAGTCGTCGACCGGTGGTCAGCGATTCAGAGTTTGGAAGCTCGGTATCCAGCTGAGTGGATTGTAGCTTTATACACATAGGTTGTGTCTCTTCCAATAATATGTTTTTGTTGTGCTATCACCATAGCATGTAAACCGAAATAATTAA
>CAODLS011444157.1:0-14632 GCA_948243855.1 Flueggea neowawraea | reverse complement strand
CTGCACAACCTGTGCCACCTATGCCTCCTTCAAGTATTTCTATGCGACCTGCTCCTGTTCCAGCCCCTTCTCCCATGCCATATGGCATGTCTCCTGTTTCTGGTCTTGCAAAAAGTGATATGAGAAGCGGTGGAATTGATTAAAGAAAAAGAAAGTACATAATTTATCTTTTCTATGATTTCCTTTTGAAAAACTTCTTGAAATTTATCTTTTTCCCCTCTTCTTTTTACATAAATACCAGAAAATACAAGTCTGATTCCTCCATGATTGTTGCAGGAAAGATTCGTAACTGGAGATCACCTTTCTTAAAAGCAGTGGAGGGAATGTACAAACCGAGGTAACTACATGTATATATAATCATGAGAATCCACGGTTCCATATTTCACTTATATGGTTCTTTCATTTACCTACTGTTATATTCTTTTCCTTTTCTCTTACTTTCTCTGTGTTGCCCTAGCATTCATGAATATGTTCATGTCAAGGTATCACTATCTATCCGCTGTAAGTGAGAAAACAGTTGCCAATCAGCAATTATCCTTTGAAGTTTTTCCAAGATACTTGTAGTTTCTGTGAAGATGATGAAGCCCATTTGACTAACGAACTCAAAATTCGACTAGATGCAGTCAGGACTAAATTACAATGGCCGCCTTTGTCATTATATTGCCTCATAGATAAGTTGATTTGATTTGTTATGCCTCATTATAATCTCTTTGTAATGATGTTGCAGAAGCTTTCAATAAATTTGTTTGTTGAAATTCCTCTTAATGTTCTTAGAACATCTCCGATACTCTTTTTTATTAATTATTCTCTTATAATAAATAGTATTTGTCAAAATTTCTTCTTCAACTCTCTATTTTTATTTCACTCCATCTCCAAAAAGAAATAAAGAGTGAGTTTGAATAGCCATATGTGGAGAGTGTTTCACTCTTTATTAACTATATATTTACACCATGTTTGTTTGTTATATTTGAATATATTATTAGTCTCAGTAAAATAAAAAGTTAAATTTAAAGAGTCCATTAGAGTTAAATAATTTTTTTGCTCTTTAATATGAATTACACTTTTTATTTATACAAAAATTACCTTTTAAAATAAAGAGCACGATTAGAGATGTTCTGATGTATCTTCCCATGCACTTGGTACTAGTTCAATGTCTTTTGACTCCTTGACATTTGCTTTAATCTGAATCTATTTATTCATTATTGTTTATTGTCTTATCTATGAATTGTGTCATATTATTTAATTTTTCATTCACCAACTAAAGATCCTAGGATATCCAAGCTTGTTAAAATGAACTCGGTGTTTTGTTCTAAATGTATGAAATATGTTATTTCAGTTGTCTCAGCTTGTTGATTTGACTGTTGAACTTCTTATTGTCAGTTTTCATTTGTTTGTCGAATGTCGATATGGCGGATGTTAAAATGTGCTTGCCTTTTGGTTGAAAACTTGGGATTGTTTCATGATGATTGACATTGGATTATGCATATCATTGACTTCATTGCAGTGTATGGTGCTAATTGAATTGTGAATCGACCTTTATACTTGCGGTTTATAGAATCCAGAGTTTGGGGATGCATTCATCATCACAATGCGTTCACGTGTTAGAAAGTCGGGTCTGTCCATGACGTTAATGGGTAGAACTTAAGTCCGTCGATTATCGAGTTGACTGATGAGCCCAACCAATTGGGTCAAGTAATTGGGCTTCTTAATTGGGTCAAGGTCCAATTAGAGTGAAACTTAATAGTTCAATATGAAAGAAAGATCTAGTAAGATCTATTCAATAAAGATAGATAAAAAATGGATATGTTCCTTTTCTTTTTCTCCAAAAAAATACGTTCTCTCCTCTCTCTGTCCCTCCCACCACATTAACGTTTATCAAAAAGAGAAGGAAGAAAGTTAAGTTTTTCTCTCTAGTCAATCTCGATCCTAAAGAGGTTTTTAGATGGCTCATAATTAGTTGTTCCCGTCCATATAGGTTGTGGTTCGATTGTGGAGGCTTGTATCGATTATATTCTTTTGTTGTTCATGTTGAGTTTCTGTTGTATTTGAGATAAGAAATAGGTTCTTGTTTCGATTGAGATGACTATATTGTCTCTTGGTATGCTTTTTACGCTCTTTCATCATACTTTAGGATTTTGTTCCACCAATATTTGCTATAATTTGGGGGTGGGAGGGAATGGTTGCTTCATTTCCATTTTGCACTGCGTTTTTTCTTTCATGTTGGAATACACTAACTTGGCAACAGATTGGAACATAACACGGAACCGGTGTTGACTGGCACATTCTTAATTTGCCTGCCTAAGTTATGCCTAAAACGAGGAAGGATATATATATATATATATATATATTGTTTTTAAATCAAATTGAAGAGTCAAGCTGTCTTGTTGTGCAAATGAGGTGTGGAGTCAAAACAAAAATTCAGTAATGAAGATAAGGATGCGATGTGTGACGTAAACTCGTAATGTTGCCAGTAATCTTCTCAGTTGGCAACTATGGAATTATAAAATGGAGACCAAGGTTGTGATCATTTTTAGTTTTGAAAACGCTATCTGTCCACTTCATTTGTGATGCGGAGGCAAGAAAGATCAGAGGCGGCCTATCTTTGGTCGGTAGCGGCGTTTTACCGTCGGGGAGTTTTTTAATGTTAACGGCCAGCAAAGCTTTGAATATGACATACCGTTGGTACGTTGCTGTTGCGTGACTAGAATAATCAGAGGTGTCGTTTGTCGAATGTGTTGTCGTGTCCTAAACGGAATTGGAAACGCTTTGTGGAGCACTGAGGCAGGTGAAATGGTGAATGTGTTAAGATCCAAATGTACTGGTTGAACGATTCGTCTCTTGTCAACGACTAACTATACCGAAGGACTCGTTGCTCCCGTTGAAATTTATGTGCTTGATCTTTGCCTTGTCCACGCAAATTTTGCATTCTCATTTTTTACTAACATCTCAATTAAGTTTCCTATTTTCCTAGTTATTCTCCTTTTACAGGTTTGAAGGGGGGATTTTATATAGATTTATGTTTCGTTTAGCACGTGTCATTTACTTTGAAATTTTATTTTATTGGAATATAGTTCAACGTCTTTTTTTATCGGTAATATAGTTCAACATCTATTTTAACTAGTCAAATATGTTTTAATGATATTAAAGTCAACTCTATCGCTTATTTTGTGAGAGCAAATAAAATAACTTATAAAAAACATATTTTTGATAAAATATATAGTATAAAAATATTTAAAACAAGATGATGCAAGGGAATAATAAGCATTGCACCAAGAAAAGGTCCATAAGAGAAATTTTGCTAGTAAGTAAACAAAGTCTTAGATTAGATTCTTAACCCAAATCTCATTGCCAATAACTATAAAAAAAATAATAAGCAAATATTATAATTGTTTACACCAGAAATTAGCTAGGCCCGATGGGTCAGGTTCGATTCATGAAGCGGATTAAGTTTGCCTTAGGATGGTTGGGAGAGAGAAGCCCAGTCCATGTGAAAGGCGGATGTTTTTTTTTTCTGAAATCATAAAGGCGGATGTTGAGTGCCACTGGGAATTGTAAAATTCACGTAACTTTTGTTGCCAGTGGACCAGTGGAGCGAGTCTCTTAAAGAAATTGGCGTAAGAGTAATCTACACAAGCTGTTGTTGTGATGGTTCAGTAAAAAGAGGACGTGAAGAGGTGAACTTCTAGTCAATACAATTTGCGGCAATAGTATATGGGGCTTTTTGTATTTGGAAAGTAGATGGTACACTTACGTTACATTATACACCTTCTGTGTAAAACTTTCATTTTATTCTTAGTTCTTGTCAACTTAGCTTTTGTAGGCACTGTTAATATTTTAATTTTGTCATCGTGTTCCACAAATTGTTTATCAAGGAGTGGATGCGCATTTACAATATATTTCTATCCCTTTACTATTTATAATAGTTTGATTAGTTGGATTGAGTTATTTTTGGTTTGGAAGAACTTTAAACTCTCTTGCATGCTCAAATGACTAAATTTTTTTAACGAAGAAATAGAAAAAAAAATATGAAGCTCTTTTATATGTAACACAATCAATATTATATTATTATTTTAATGATAGAACTATAATATTATAAAATATTAGATGTGATGCCAAAATATTACTGTTGTATTTATTTAGGGGATGGTTTACATTCAGTGAATACTGAATACTCTAACAAGCTGATTTTGACTTTGCAAGCTAAAAACACATACAAAAGTTCAGATGAAGTAATAATATAGAATTCATTCATAAAATAAGTTTCATTGTTTAACATGTGAATCTTAATTAAAATCATTATATACAGAATTATATTTGATGTGATTAATTAATTTATCAAGATTCAAAGTAAATTATAATAAAGCGATCATAATAATTTCCTACTTCTTGGTCCAACATGGATTCAGATTCAATTTTTCACGGAAAAATTAATTTTAGCACAACAAAAATATCTGATTTTTCAGAAGTCTTCAGAAGGGGATTTTCAATTTTTTTCATAAAAAAATTGATTTAATCTAAAATATTTCTCCAGATGTCTCCAAAAAAGAGAGCACAAATTTTTATAAGAAATTTGATTTAATTATATTTCAGTTTGCATAATATTTACAAATTTTAATTTAATTTAATAATAATTAATTTGGTATACATAAATATATTTTCAAAAATTTACAAATGGTCTTTGAAAAACTTCACAAGAGGTCTTCAAAGGCCTTCGAATGTCTTCAAAAAGTCTTCGATTATTTTCAAAAGAGGTCTTTAGAGGTCTTCAAATGTTTTCACAAGGTCTTCGGATGTCTTCAAATGAGATATTTTAAGGTCTTCAGATGTTTTCGAAAAGTGTACGCAACATCAAAATTCCGATGCTATCAACACCAAATCGATCTCTATCACCATCGAACACTGCAAAAATAGCCAGCAATAATTTGAAAAACCCTAATTATTGTCGCCACCTCCATCAAACTCAACAAAATCAAACATGCGCCAAATCAATCCTAAAAAAACATACACATAATCAATCAGCACAAATTTCTTCAATTCCACACAACATAAAAAAAAAACAAACTGCATATATCAACTTTTAATTTTAACCAATAATTTCATAAAATAAATAATCTTTTATACAATTTTTTATTTTTTTCTATAAAGAATTATATTGCAGCAGCTAATCACAATTAAAAAATACAATATTGTTTATTTTTTCTTTATCTTTTTTAATAAAAAATATAATTTAAATAACTAGTCATAAAATTTCACAAAAAAAAATAAAGGACGTAATCTAATTTTTTTGCGAATCAAGGGCTTAAGCAACCCTAACATTCGCTGCAGATTCTCATCAACCACGGCCGATGCCTAAACCCTACCCACCAGCTTCGGCTTCAACTTTCAGATGCAATTCGGTTAGTCACGTTGCTCCTCCGCAAGCCGCCGTTCTCCTCTGCAAGCCACCTTTGCGCCATTCAAACCTAAAACAAAACAAGAAGTCTGCACCAAAAACAACATCAAAACGGGCGAAGCGAAGCTGAGAACGATGAAGTTGAGTGCCACTGGGAGTTGTAAAATTCATGTAACTTTTGTTGCCAGTGGATCGAGTCTCCTGGAGAAATTGGCGTAAGAGTAATCTACACAAGCTGTTGTTGTGATGATTCAGTAAAAAGAGGGCATGAAGAGGTGGACTTCTAGTCAATGCAATTTGCGGCAGTAGTATATAGGGTTTTTTGTATTTGGAAAGTAGAGGACACACTTACATTACATTACACACCTCATGTATAAAACTTTCATTTTGTTCTTAGTTCTTGTCGACTTAGCTTTTGTCATTGTGTTCCGCAAATTGTTTATGAAGGAGTGGATGCCCATTTGCAATAGATTTTTATCTCTTTGCTATTTACAATCGTTTGATTAGTTGCATCGAGCTATTTCTGATTTGGAAGAACTTTAAACTTTATAGCATGCTCAAATGACTACATTTTTTTCACAGAAAATAAAAAAATAATATTTATGAAGCTCTTTTATATCTATGTAACACAATTAATATTATATTATTATCTTAAGGGTATAAATATAATATTATAAAATATTAGATAAATCACACTGCTATTTTAATATTTTTTTAATATTTGATATGCATGATAATTGTGATGCCAAAATATTACTGTTATATTTATTTAGGGATGCTTTGCATTCGGTGAATACTCTAACAAGCTGACTTTGACTTTGCAAGCTAAATTCACTTACAAAAGTTCAGATGAAGTAATAATATAGAATTCATTCATAAAATAACATTGTTTAACATGTGAATCTTAATTAAAATCATTATGTAAATAATTAAATTTGATGTAATTAATTAGTTTATCAAGATGATAATAAGACGATCATAATAATTTCCTACTTCTTGGTCCAACATGGATTCAGATTAAGAGCCTTTGTTAAAGGTCATAAAAAAATCTCCTTCTAATCTCTCTCACTCTATTGTGGCTTAACAGCTACAATACATGTTCGAGTTCGACTACATCCAGCCATTTTAAGTCTGATTAGGCAATGACTCATTGAGCGTTCCTCCTTGCTTCTCCCCTATATATACCTTTACCACTTCCCAATACTCTCTCTCACCTCCTTCTCTCTTTCTTTCCCAATTCTAGTTTCCGAAAAAAGAAGTCTTTCATTCCTTGATCCTTGCTAGAATCTACAGCGAGTCATGAATGCTCTTTCAGCCACCAACCGTAATTTCCGCCACGCGGCTCGGATTCTTGGGTTAGACACAAAACTTGAGAGTCTATTGATCCCTTTTAGAGAGATCAAGGTAAAGTCGAGTGCTTTTTGTGGTTTTGGTCAATGGGTCGGGCGCTGTTTTTATGATCTCTTGTTCTTGGGTTTATGATCAGGTGGAGTGCACCATTCCCAAGGATGATGGTACTCTGGTATCTTACGTGGGATTTAGAGTGCAACATGATAATGCTTTTGGACCCATGAAAGGTGGGATCAGATATCATCCGGAGGTATCTGTTTAGTGTTTCTGTCTGATCTCTGCAACTTCTTGTTCTTGATTCTTGGAAGGAACTATGTTGTTATTCAATGCGAATCATTCTTTTATTGGTTGAATGTTGAGACTTTTTTTGGTCAATTGGAGTACAGTGATCAACAGATAACTTTTCTTTTTCCTTTTTTTCTTATGAAGATTGTAGCTTTCAGTAATTTATCTTTCAGTTGGTTGGATCTGAATCTCTGTTTTCCCGTTAAGCTGATTGTGAAAATCTGCTACATATAATGCTGAATGAATTTCAACTGAAACAACTTGTTTGTTCTTTTTTCTTGCTAAATTACTGTTAATAGTGCTCGTATTCATTATTTCCAACAATTTTTTCTTAGTTTTTTGTGTATTTTTTTGGCTGCTAAGTTTAGGCTTTTGAATGGGACAAAATCTGCTTGGCTCTATTATTGATGCATGTGGCTATGAGATTCTAAACAGTAAAAGGTTCTCTCGCAATATGACGTGTGTATCACTGTGTCACTGACTACCTTTTTTTTTTGAACCGGACTAAAACATTATATTAAAACTCAAGTAGTTACACAGTAAGCAAAGGTTGAGGAGATACAATAGTCAAAGGGTCCTCCCCAAATCTTGTAGTCGGGCATGGAAACTGCTTCACTAGCCAAATGGTGCGCGAGTTGATTCACCGACCTGGGTACATAGCATACATGAGCATCACCAAGTTCCTTTAGAAGTTCAACACAATCTGCGGTAAGCATATGAAAATGAGAGTTCCCTTGTTCTCCTAACTCAATGGAATTTGCAGCAATTAAACAATCTGTTTCCAGCACAATGCTACCAACCTGCTACTCTTTTAGCCAATTTAATAACTCTCTAATACACCAAACCTCAGCCAATTTTGGATTAATGTAGCAACTGAGTTTTTTTTTTTGTAAAAATGGCAACCACATCACCCTCCCCATGCCGAATAACTCCTCCAAAACTAGTACAACCTGCCGATGCAAAGCAAGCAACATCTGAATTGATTATCAAAGCATCCACTGGCCTGCTATGCTCCAACACACCTCTAAAACCCTTCCTCTCTGGGCTAACTGAATCTCCAGAATGCAACAGCCTATTATTAGCATCAAACCACTATTGCAAATAAGACCTGACACATTTTACCACCTCCTCCGGGCGTTTGGACCTCCCTTCCCAAACCACACAGTTTCGATTCCTCCAGATAAACCAGCAAATCATACACAGTAGATTTAGTTGATTATTTGACAATATATTCATCATCCAAGAGAACTAGTGAAAAAAAAAGAATCCCCTCCAGAATTAAAACCTTGAAACCCCACCAATCTCCAGATTTCGACAGCAAAGCTACACAACACCAAGCAATGAAATGTAGATTCAGAGCCAATCCCGCAAATGTTACACACCAAATCAGTTGTTACAACTTTATCCCTAAGTCTCATTTTCGATGGTAGAACATTCTTAGTTGCTCGCCACATAAGATTTTTCACCTGGGCTGGTACATTAAGCTTCCAGATCTTGCGCCATACACTACCGTTGTCATTCTCCTCCTCATTTTGCATTCTAAATCCGAGCTTATACGCCGACCTCACAGAATACACCCCATTGTCCTTAAACGACCAATATATTTTGTCTGCCCCTAACCTGTTCCTCAAGGGAATATTTAAGATAAGATCATAATCATTTTGATTAAAAAATTCACGCACAACATCCCCCTTCCAGCAAGCATGTTCATGATCAATCAGGTCAGCAACCATTAAATTTTTTGGGACATTTTCGAGATTTGAAGGGATAGGAGCATCTGACTGACAGAGAATCCAATCATCCCATTTGACAGAGATTGAATTTCCATCTCCCGCCGTCCACTTGCAACCCTTCCTAAGAAGCTCTCGCGTCTTCCAAATACCGCGGCAAGTGAAACTCGGGTTACCGCCCAGTTTTGAATCAAGAAAGCTCTCATTAGGAAAATACTTCACCTTCATAATCTTGGACATCAAAACATCAGGACTAGTAATTAATCTCTACCCCTGCTTTCCCAACATGGCTAAATTAAAATCTCTGAAATCCCGAAAACCCAAGCCCCCCCCTCTGCCTTCGGTTCACATAGTCTCTGCCAACTAAGCCATCTAATCCCCTTGCCACTTGAAGAACTCTACCATAATCCATTCAAAATTCGCTCAACTTCCAGACACAAACCCTTAGGTAATCTAAAAGTACCAATGACAAACATGGGTATGGTCATTTCCCTGCTCTAGATAGGAGACTCCGATTACAGCCCTGAACCCTCCTCCAAACTCTATCCTTAACAAAACCAAAGACTTCTTTTTTACTTTTCCCCACCTCCGTCGGCATAACTAAATATTTTTCAAATTTGTCGACCATCGTAACACCCAAGCAAGAAGCTACATCATCTTTGTTGTTCGTTGAAGTGTTTGGACTGAACTTAACAACTGACTTATTGAAATTGACAATCTGGCCCGATGCTCGCTCATACTCCAACGACACCTCCTTTACCACTGTCGCCTCCTCTCCGCAAGCCCTGAAGAAGACTACACTATCATCAGCAAAAAAATAAGTGTGAGACCACTAGGGCATTTTTGGCCACCCTACATCCATGGAGCAAACACAGCCCCTCCTGCTCTTGAATTAGTGCCGACAACCCTTCCACACATAAGATGAATAAGTAAGGGGACAAAGGGTCACCCTGTTGTAGTCCTCTCCTAGGAATAATAGGTCCCAGTAAGCCAGTTTCAGAGCAAACCCAAAATTTGACAGTGGAAATACAGCTCTAGATGATCTGACACCACTTATCACTGAAACCCATAACCTCTAACATTCTCATCACAAAATTCCATTAAACTCTATCGTACGCCTTGTTCATGTCGATCTTCAGAGCCGCCATCCCATCCTTACCTCTAGTTTTTCGTTTGATGTAGTGCTGGATTTCAAACGCGATCAAAATGTTATTAGTAATATACTGCCCAGGAACAAAAGCACTTTGAGCCTCCGACACCAACGAACCCATAACACACTTCAATCTATTAACAATCATCTTTGAGATAATTTGTAGAGTACTTGGCAAAGTGAAATGGGCCGCAAATCCCCAATCCGTTCCACCTTGCTCACTTTGGGAATGAGTGCAATCAGAGTTTCATTTAGATCTGCCGGAACACAACCCTCCTCAATCGCTTTCAAACAAAAAGTCGCAACATCCTCACCTATAATGTGCCAAAAACGTTGGTCTTTATTGAAAGGAGCGTCAAGAATACAACATTACACCGCCGTTAGTTTATTGTTGACATTACGCACTACCTCGTCGGCATAGCACCCTGCAGAAGAGAATAAGTTAGTGAAATAATTTATAATATGGTCCTCAAGGCCCCTTCTCCACTCTTTCCGTACATCATTCTCATCCATAAGAGAATTAAAATTGTTTTTCTTCTTCCTTATAGTAGCAACCGTATGAAAATACTTGGAGTTCTTATCTCCCTCTTTTAGCCAGCTGATCTTAGCTCTTTGTTTCCAATAAATTTCCCTTTGATTAAGTGTGCGAAAGTATTCTCTCTGAGCTTGCTTGAAATAATTAGCTTCAGTCCCATCTCTTTTGCCTCTCGCCCCTCTCATCCTCTCCTTCCAAAAATTAATCCTAGTGTGAAATCCACATGTTATCTTATGACCCCATCTCCTCAACTCAACCGCACAACTATCCAGCTTGCAATTTAACAAACCTCTACTGTCATTTTCCCAAGCCTCTTTGATCACCTTCTTGCAATCCCTCTCCTCAGCCTAAATGTTTTCAAACCTGAACCTTCTTTCCCTACTAATAGTTTCAGTTGGAATTGTTTCCAAAATAAGAGGGGCATGATCTGAACTAGAGAAATCAATATTCAGAACCCTAGCTCGGCCAAATAAATTTCTCCACCTAAGTCTCGCCAGGACACGATCAAGTCTCTCCTCAATCCATTCTGATGTTCCACGGCCCCTTTCCCAGGTAAATGCATGACCGATACAACCCAAGTCCTCCAAATGACAGTCCATGATCACATCTTGAAAATCTCAAATCAGAGGATTTGGATAGGGAAAACCAACCCTCTTCTCATCATTACTCAAAATACTATTAAAATCACCACCACACAACCAAAGAGTCACTGGCACCTAGGGCAATCTTCTAAGTAGGTTCCAAGACTCATATCGTCTACTAAGATCGGCAACGCCATAAAATCCTGTCAAACGCAAACACTCCTCTCCTTCCTTATTAATCTCGACAACAATATGCTGTTGAGAAAGCTCTCACGCTTAACCTCAATCTTATGGCTCCATAAAAGGCCAAACCACCACTCCTTCCCCTAGGCTCGACCCAAATAGAACCCTCCCAGTTTTAATCTAACCCACTCAACTCTTGAACCTAAACACATAGTCTCAGAAAGAAAGATCCCATCGGGCTTGTAAGAGTGGACTAAGTCCACCAACACTTGAACTGAACGTGGGTTGCCCAGCCCACGACAATTCCAAAATAAATAACTCATTGCGATCGGCGGTACTCCACCAGCACCGTCCTTGAGCCCCTTTTTTGTCACAGCCCGCTCTGACATTTTTCAGCTGCATTGTCATAAGCTTCCACCACTAAATTGGAAAATACCCTCTAAGCCCAAATTGTGGCCTAATTCCAAGCCCTCAAGTCTTCTCCTTTTAACCTTACTAATAATGATTCCTTCTGTAACCACTTTTCACCTTTCTCCAAACAGCTGACATCCAAATTCATGCATGACCCTTCTCCTCTCCTATCATTCTTGGGACAAGAAACTTCATTAAATGTGGTTGTCCTTCCCGCCTCCGAACTTTCCCCTCGTAAGTCGTGTTTCTCCAGAAAATCCTCCCCCATCACCCGTCTTCTTTCCCTCCTCCTCTACCACCTTACTCCGACCACCATACTCATCTTTGCAAGACAAGACTTCACCCTTCTCATTCCACAACCAAGTATTAGTCTGGACGCCATAATTAGAGCTAGAAGAAGCTCTCATCCACGGTCCATAACGTCGACACAATGCCGCTTGAGGATCTTCATAAGGGACCTTGCATAATTTTCCCTATGCCCTAACATGCCACAGATGAAGCAAAAGGAAGGTAACTTCTCATACTTGAATAAAATCTCCTGCCATTCCCATCCATTTTCCTAATTTTTTTCTTCTATTTCAATGGTTTCCTAACATCAATTAACACTCTAATGCAGAGATATCGACGCCAACTCCCCTTAAAGTTTTTGGGATCTGATTCAACATACAAGCCAGTGAGGTTTTCGATGTCCTTCCAAACTCGCTCCGACATAAAACCTATAGGAATCCCGTGAAGTTGGATCCAAAACGGGACCTGATTTGGTTCAACCATACTCGGATCCTCCTCCAACCCAAGCCTTTGCCACACAAGAAGTATCCGATCAAACGTCCAAGGGCTCCCATTCTCTGCTCTGGCAATGTCCAATTCATGAAAGAACCTGAAAATATACTTCTCCCCTGGCACTTTGTTGATGCATACTCCCTTCACTAGTCTCCATAACCTCGAAAGGGTATTAACCATGGCTTCATGATTCACCCATCGATCCGACAGGAACCTTCCTATCATGCACCAACGACGATCTCCATAGTCAACTGGGGGAATAACATCCAACTCATAAACTAAAACCTCAGCATCATCCTCGTTTAGGGCGAGATTCTCGCTTTGCACTTCAATATGCTGAACTGACATTGTAATTAAGACAACACCACCACCAGGTGAAACTGAGATAATAGAATAATAGTTAAGGAAAACAATGAGAAGAACCACCGAGAGAATGACCTAGTCAAAACAAAGGTTGATGGAAACAAAGGAAGAAGAGAGAGAGAGCTACTTGTTAACAAACAAGACGGAGAGGAACTTGTCAATAGACAAGACTAACAATTACACAGAGCTAGAAAAAGCAGATACAGAACCCTCAGAGAGAGAGA
Organism: Flueggea neowawraea; assembly: GCA_948243855.1. Lineage (NCBI taxonomy): Eukaryota > Viridiplantae > Streptophyta > Magnoliopsida > Malpighiales > Phyllanthaceae > Flueggea > Flueggea neowawraea. The sequence goes on along the minus strand of CAODLS011444157.1, from coordinate 1,648 downwards.
GAGAGAGAGAGAGATTCCACTGACTACCTTATTAAATGTACCCAAGTTGATTATCACTTTACTATCAAAGTGTAAAAATAATCTGGTTCTCCTTTTTTTGGGTTTACCTTTCTGGCAGTCTGCTACAAAATTCATTACTTTCTTTTAATGGTTACAAAGTTCATTACTAACATGACTTGAAGTTACCAACGCAAGTTTTCATAGTTACATGCTAAAACTATTAAAAATATAATGTTGTAATACTTGCTTCTGGAGCATCCTTTACTTGGCATGATCTTCAAACCTCTTTTTCCACTTAAGATTCAGAGGAATCCCCTCTGAATAACCTGAAATTGCAGAATTTTGAGTGACTAATGATTTCAAAACATAACTTTTACATTTCTGGAAAAAAGGTTGACCCGGATGAGGTAAATGCACTGGCTCAACTTATGACCTGGAAGACTGCTGTAGCTGACATTCCATAAGGTGGTGCAAAGGGTGGTATTGGATGTGTTGAGATTGGAGTGAATTTCTTGATCAAGATTGAAGCCAAAACCTTATAGGAAGTCATACAAGCTAAAGAAGGACGGATTTGTGAAGGAAAAAGAGTTGTTGGACGGACACGGGGAGCTACACGGGCGTGGGCTTGACCGTGTAATTCACTGGAGCTGGAAGAGAACTGGGCAGACACGGCATTGGCCACAGCCGTGTCTGTGCCTGTGTGTTTCGTTTTTGGGCTTCTAGAGGTACACAGACGCGAAGACGTGACCGTGTGTCAAAGAGTTGTGTCCATGTATTGGCTTCCTTAACTGTGTAACCGATTCTGACGGATTTAGGGTTCCAATTAGGGTTTTCCTAATTAGTTTTGACTTGTATTACTTGTTAACTATATAAGGGGGGCTTGGGAACGTTTTGGGGTGTCTTTGAACGCCGTTGTAAGCCATTGTGCTTGTTTTTTACTCTGAATAGTAGAATTACTTATGCTCTGCCATGGACGTAGATCGGTTATTGATCGAACCACGTAAATCTTGTGTTCTTGTGTGTTTGCTCTTGTTATTCCGCGTATCTTAAATCACCAGATTCTCTAACAAGTGATATCAGAGCCATAGTTGTTTGTTCAAAAACTTCTGGGTCGTTCTGCAGAAAGATGTCTTCATATAAATTCGATATTGAGAAATTCAATAGTTCAAATGATTTCACGCTGTGAAAGTTAAAGATGACGGCGATTCTGGTTCAGCAGAAGTGTGAGGAGGCGATTGAAGGTAAAGAGAAATTACCGAAAGAACTAACAGCGGCGTAGAAAGCGGAGGCTGTGAAGAGAGCGAATAGTACAATTCTATTGAGTCTGGCAGATGAAGTCTTGAGGGAGGTGGCTGATGAAACTACTGCAGCAGACTTGTGACAGAAGCTTGAAAGTAGATATCATAAAAGATCCCTGTTGAAAAAGTTTTATCAGAAAAAGTAACTGCATACCTTGAGAATGTCAGAAGGCATGCATGTAAACGAACATCTTGATAAATTTAATAGAATTGTATTAGATTTGAAAGGTGTTGGTGTTGACATTGATGATGAGGATCAAGCTATGTTTCTGTTGCATTCGTTGCCTGAGTCATATGAGAGTTTTGTTGATACTATCATGTATGGTAGAGATGGAATTTCTGTTAATGAT
>CAODLS011444155.1:0-14989 GCA_948243855.1 Flueggea neowawraea | reverse complement strand
GGTTAGAGTTGCATGCTTATCGTTGTACTCTAGATGCTTTATATGCTTCTGGGCCCTTAAGTTGGGAACAGGAAGCATTGTTGACAAATCTCCGAATCTCTCTTAATATTTCCAATGATGAGCACTTGATGGAGCTAAGGGACTTGATCTCTGCAGGAACAAGCATTCAAATTAGGTAGTAGTTAATGAAGCTCTCTTTCATTTTTCCCATACCTTTTCCCCTTTTAGCAACATGTTTACCATAGATTTGCATCATTGTAAGAAGCAAGATGAAATCTCATTTTCTTTTTTGTAGCTTTGTAGAACTGTTTAATCTCTTAGCTGGTGCAGATTTGTAATTTGGAAATGATGTAAAAATTCTAAATACGGTACAATGTTTCCAGGATCATTCTGATATGTGGTAAACTTTGTCTCGAGACTTCCTCCCCCCTTTCTTTCTCCCATGTTCTTTTGGTTCCCCATCCTTATCTCTCTTTTTTGCTTTACTTGGAGAAACTGGCTTCAACTTCAAAGTATGCCAGAATGAAGTGGCTGCTATTATATGGCAGCTGTTTTGCACATTTTTTACTTGCATTAATATATGCTATATTAGTTGGCAGATAATGTTGATCTTGTTTTGTATCTGCATTTCACGGTGGATGTCAGATCCATGAGTCAATGAGCTACATGTTGTCAGCAAATATATTTCTTCATTTCTTATGAGCTTGAAGATTGATCTGATATATACTTGCTACTGGGAAGATCTTTTGTTTTTTCTTGGAATTAATATGAAGCACAACACCTGGATTTATTTGATTAATTCTGTGCTGGTGAAGTCATGTTCATGTTTGTTGACTATCCTTAGTCTTTTCTTTTCATCGAGTCTTTTCAATTGGGTGTCAAGTAGTAGAAGCATGTTTCTATTCTACCCTTTTAAAACATGTTCTTGGAAAAATTTACAATATTTTGTTTTATCCAAGGAAATTGCTGTTTTGAGGATGTTATTGATGAACAGCCTTGAATTTTCCAGGGCTGCAGTTGGAGGCATGCATCTTTTGCTTCCAAATGTCTGTCTAAGGATGATGCTGGGTTTACCTCAATTCCTTGGCACTACATATTGGGGCAGTTTTTGCAGCCAATTGTTTACAGTTGATGGTTATTGTTGGCCACACTAAGATATCAGATTATTGCTCTCTGATGCTCTGTTTTGTTTCAGGTGTGCTGCAGCCATGCTGAGAACTTGTGCTGGAGTGAGTAAAATCGTAACTTTAAATTGGTTGCTAAAGTATTCTGATTTTGAAGGACATTTCTAGCTATTAAATCAGAAATACGTTTTCGTGGTCCAATTCACTGCTTTGAATATTCCGTTTCTGGTATTAGGTTTTATTAATGATGGACGATGTACTATGAATTTGCTTTATTGGAAATGAAGGACATCAAAGCACTCATCTTAGTGATATCATATGGTTGGTTATTTTGATTTGCTGATTGGAGTCTTATGGTCTGCTTGCAAGTACTGATTACTGAATTGAGACATCAAACCAAGCAGACAAGTTTAGATCTTTCAATAAGCTTTCAAGTGTCAAAAGCCATTCTATCCTTCTTTTGTGTCCTTCTCCTCCCTCCTTAATAAATTTACTATGGTCGTTAGTTACTAATACTCAGGAGCTAACAAATGGTTAGTATTGTTCTTATTATCCTTTTCTTATGCATTGTTGCTTTCTTGGTTGCTGTACGTTGTGTTGGGGAGGATAATTTGGTCTGAGCTTTTATTGCACAGAACTTGGTGAAGACAAAAAGCAATGTGATTCTTTTTGTGTTCATTGTTCTGAATTGCCAGGTATCATTGCCATATTGAATCGTCCGTTGTGGATATAATGTTGAAGAAATTTTTACTACTATACTTGCCAAATTTTTCTTATGAATTTGTAATGATGCTCCTATTTTTTATTCATATTTCTTTTATAGTTATTTCTGTGGTCTTTATATGCGTTCTTCTCCTAATTCAACCCCATTTATCACCTGTTTCCTGTAGGTAATACTTTTCGATTCATTCATTTTCTATGTTGGTAAATACATGAGAATGCTTAAAGAATTCTGTTACGTTTGATTCATTGTGCTTCGATCACATTATCTTGTTCTTTTTAATTCCTTCTTCATGTTCTTGAATCACATGTTAGATCTTTCATCCTCTAGTCTCATCTGCACCAGAAATTCTTTTCGTGCGAGGTTGAAAGGAAAGCAGAAACTGGGTTTGAAATGAATTGGCCATCATGTAAGTCAATGCGGCTTCTTGCTTGTAATGTATGCCAGTTTCTTTCTTCATCTCCAGTATCATTTTGATTGAGGTCTACTTGTTTTTACCTGGCAGGTCGAGATCGAGCCAACAAAAGCCCTGATTTTTAATCCTTTGTTGAGAACATGTTTCTTTGAGGCATTACGTTTCTGCAGGTTTTCTCTGATAAACAAGAATTGTCTGGCCATATATTTGTTAAGGAACTTAATGGCTGTCAAGCTAGTAATGATGTGTCGAAAAGATGGACATAGGGAATCAACGAGTAAAGCTGTAGCATTGACTCCCAAGTCTTTCGTCAATGACTGCTATATGGAGCGACATTATTCATTGTTTTTACGTATTGCTCGCTGCAATCAAATTTGGCTAGAGTGTATTTCTTTCTTTTTTTTTTCCAAAAATTGTTTGTAAAAACTTTTTATACTCATGCCAAAAGTGAACTCTAAGGAAGACCATTTCAATGTATTGGAGACATATTTTATACCTTACTTATCGGATTGACTATATAAAAATAACACTTATTTACATTATTCTATTTCTCAATGTTTCTTATTTCTCATGGAGCTTACAGCTCATGGAAAAGCCGCATGGCAGGAAATCAATAGCTTGTCTGGGGGAAAAATCAATAGCAGATCACTACGAACGAGCACAATGATTGAACTCAATAGGATATGGACATTAGAGGATTGAAAATTGAAAGTGACACTGACACCATGTTGTTGTTTGTTTGCTAAATATATTAAGCATTTTTATTATTCATGTATATTCAATTTTTTAAAAAACGTGTTAATTTTGCAATCTCCTAAATAATAAACAAAATCTCCTAAAAAACAAACGCCAAAATTATTTTCTAATTTGTTTTCAAATAGCTGCAATCAGATGATGTGATCAATGGAAGCCCTGACCGTGTTACATAAGACTGTCAGGTTGGTCTGAGGACCCGGCTGGAAAATCTATAGAGAGAACTCAGAGAAGCCATCAACTAGGAGTGTCCACACTAGTTGTAGTACGTATTTGTATCATGTCGATCCATTTTAGTAACACAATTAAAGTCAATGCGAACACGACTCGTTTATTCAACAAGTTGGCACGTCACAATACGATTATTAAACAGATTAACACAACACGATACAAATAACTCATTTAATTAAATAGTTAGTGTTTTTTATTAAAATTTAACACAATTCACTCAACCTATTTAACTCACTTAACCTATAAAACAATTATACACAATCCATTTATGACCCATTTAACCCATTTAATATTCTAACACAATTCAAATTAAAAACACTTAAAATTCAAAAAAAAAATCCACAAAAAAAAAATTCAAATAACATGCTCAAAGTTCATACACAAACAAAGATTCAAAACACAAAATTCATACACAAAAGTCCATACAACCTCAAAATTCATACAAAATCAATAGTTCACAATAACACTAAATTTTAAAAATAAAGACGATGAAATTAATTATAATACTAAATTTTAAAAGTGAAAGAAGACGATTAATTTCATTTTCTTCAGAACACTATAATGATAACCCCACATCTTCATTTGAAACTGTCGACGACTACAGACCTTCCCGTCCTCTTCGGTAAATCGTAACTATTAATCGTTTGAATTGAAAAGTTAGTTAATTAGGACCAAGGCAAATTATCCTCAAATCAGGGCTGGAGCCTCACGGAGATTAACCTACTAGCACAATTTTAAATACCGAACACATCATTCCACAACCAGCTAATAGAGCTGTTACAGGCCAACTGACATTTCCAAGCACTATGTGCCATCAAACATCAAATAACATTCAAACATAGTCAACAAATAGATTTAAAAAGATATTAAAAGGCAACACTAGAAATCCTACTACATGGTGACAAGAAAGTGCAGATCTTGAGGGAGGGGGAATATAAAATGGAGGAGCCACCTCACCAAATCATTTAAAAAGGACAACCACAAACAAATTGGTCAATTGTAAACCCGGTAATAATTCGGTCTATACTTGTAATCCCACATCCTCAAAAACATATAACCAGAGACTCGCTTTCAACACTCAAACTAACAATTTGCTCTCTTTACTCGAATGCATCATCATCATCGTCTGGTAGGGGTTGGCTAGCTGCTGCAGCAAGCTCCGCCTCATGCCTGAAAAAACACAAGCAGACATTAGACAACTCAAGACCATCACATTGTGTAAAACTCGACTTATAGAACAAATGCAAACAGGGACAGAAGGTAAACGAATTAACAAATAAAAAACACATAAAGCTGGCACTTCATGGAAATTGGAACACCGGAGACTGCTTTTGGTTGAGAATGATGCTTAAATGCACATGCACAAACAACATATGCACAGAAACAAGGTCATCAAAGAAACATTTTGTCACAAAATAACAAAAAATGTTTTATCGCTTACTGTTGCTGAGCAGCAAGATCAATTTGAACTTCAGGGGGAGCAAGGGCAGGAGACTCAACAAAATGCAAATTGACATCCCTGCCATCACAAAACAAATCTAATACTTTAAATGCTATTTAGTAAAACAACTCACAGCACAGAAATCATGAAATCAGAAAAATGAGGTTATTACCCAGCAAGTTTTCGGGCAAGGTAGAGGAATGGCTTCTCAAAATTATAATTGCTCTTTGCTGAAATCTCATAGTATTGTAAATTCTTCTTACGATGGAAAGTAACCTGCTTTGCTTTCACCTGCCTATTCTTCACATCAACCTTGTTTCCACATAGAACAATGGGAATGTTTTCACACACACTACAAAATAAGATAAAATGAATGACAACTTAGACATTAAAAAGGAAAAGTTAGTTATATTGTTTAAAACAGATCACGACTCACCGGCAAAGATCACGATGCCACGTGGGGACATTCTTATACGTCAATCTAGCAGTAACATCAAACATAATGATAGCACATTGGCCATGAATGCTGCAGAATTGAAACAGTAAAATTAGATCACATCACAACAATAACATGCTATGTACTAAAGAAATAAAAACAATTTATGTAAATACAATATTAAACATCAGAACGAAAGGAAAAAAAATGCCCTAAAAAAAGGAAAAAAAAAACAATTTTCGACGACCCCAAACCCTAATCAACTCTCGAGGATACAGAATCATGACATACAACATCAGTGGATGACATTTCAAACTACAACCATTTCAAACCTCTCTTCAATCTAAATCAATTGTCATTCAGACAATAACCATAAGTACAAAAAACAATAAAAAAGCAGTTGAAAACCCTATCATTTTAAACAACATCCACAACCATCACTAAAACGTTCAAACCATAGGAGCAATACAAAAAAATCACTCACTAATATCCATCTCTCAAGCCACCAAACTTCTCTTGCCCGGCCGTATCCCAGCAATAGAATCGAATTTTCCCGCAGTTTGTAAAAAAATCCAACGGATGAACTTCCACACCAATAGTCGCTGTAATCAATACACGATACATCAACACAACATTCCACACATTACAATAAAAAAGAACTCAATAACACTTATCGATACTCACGCTCGTATTTCTTCTCGAACTCTCCTGTAAGATGCCTTTTCACGAATGTTGTTTTCCCTAGATTTCACCATCACGTTCAATCACACAAATAATTGATAAACACACTACAATTTCTTAGAAGATAAAGTAACAACAAAATGACTGCGTTTTTTTACCTGTGCCACCGTCGCCGACGATCACGAGCTTGAAGCTCGGGTAATCAACAGTCTGCTGATTCGGCAAAGCCTAAAAACAAAACAAACAAAATCAATTAAACGGACTCTTTTAGAACCGAAACGACGATACATTACCAGATCGAAGAAAGAAATCAAACGAAAACACAAATCGAGCAGAGATGGATGTGAGAAAAGAGATCGATGGCGCGTCATCCAACTCACCATTTCGCGAAGCTTCGAGTTTGATTTTTTCTGTTCTGCGAATGTGTCGTTGAGGTCGCGAAGTGAGAGATGAGTCTATGTGTAATGCGGGGTTTATAAAGGGGAGAGGTTTTAGGAGACCCTAATTTTGTTTTGAATTTGAATCGCCTGTGGTGAGGACTAGCAGATGGAGAGATCTGGGCTGTTGAGATTTAAATTAACGGATCCGATTGACGTGCTTACTGTGGTGCGGTGCAGCGGTTTCCGCCTGTCAAGTTCAAATTTTGGAGGTTGCTTAGGTCTGACGCGACTCTCTTGGCCGTCTGATTCGGGGAGTGTTCGTGATTGTTACACGTGTGTGTGGCAGCATTTCCAACGTGTGGGGTTCAACGCTTAGTGGGTTTCGGATATTGGGCTTACCTATTGGGCTGTAGAAGTAGAAATTTGGGTTCTGAACTATATGAAGGGCCCATGAAAACAATGGTGTGCCAATATCTAGCTTGAACCATTTCAGTAGCAGTCATAATAGTCCAATTCATTGCAGCCCATGTTTGCTCCTCTTCCAAAGTTCCATTTTATTTCTTCTACTAATAATATTGAGGGATGAACAGCAGATCATACCAACGAGAAGTGGTAATTCAAATTGGCGGATTGTAATTGTATGATATTATCTACATATCATAATCATGTAACATAAACACACACAAAAATTGTGTTAGTCTTGCCATGTTGCAATCGTATGTTTTGTAATCGTATTATTGTATCACAAATTAACATCTTTAATACCAACAAATAATTAGAAAGGCTTGAGTTATAGAGCATACCATAGTTTTGGTTGGATAGGGTATACCATTTAGATAGATCAGATTGCAAATTAGTAGATTTAGTAAATTATATAATAATATAATAGAAAAAATGATATATTTTTTAGAATTCTAATAGGCTTAAGTGATAATATACTATGTGAGTACAGAGTATACTAAAAATCTCTATAAATAAAAATGTGACTAATTCTCTGTGACATGAGTAGAGTTGATTTTTTATTTTACTCAACAAGATTCAAATGTTTAGCTTCTTTAATAATTAAGTTTTGAGAGTATATTTCATTTAGCATAAACAATTTTATTGTCTAAATGGAATAGGACCAAATCATGTAGTTAGGACATGTTTAGTGTGACCAGGAAAATACTTGTGGTCGCTGTTACCATATGCCAATTGACTACATGTAAATATTGTTCATGTAGTAACACTATAGGCCTTTACATTTTGTTTTTGAAATTGAATTGAGATTTTCTTGATACAAGATGAAGTCATTTGATGTGTTGTTAAGTCAAAGAAGGTATGGATGAATTTGTTGTTGATATGATGCAAAATCAGCTAAGTATAAAAGTTATAGTGAAGGACATGGTTGTGTCCCAGGCCGTATAAAGCCATGCTTTGGTTCTGTTCGACACATGGACTCAGCATCAAGACCATGTAATTTGTGCCACGATCTTGTCTTTTATATCGTGCACGTGTCTTTAATTCTGATGGGTTTTAGACGTATTTTAGGATTTGAGATGCCCTAGTTTAGCTTATATTCATTATAAACATATAAATAGGTGGTTTTGGAATATCTTGTAAGTCTTTGGCCTTTTTCTAAGAAAATAAAGAATAATTCGCTCTTTCTGCCCATGGACGTAGGTCGATAAACCGAACCACGTACATCTCTGTGTTCTTGTGTGATTGTTATCTTTATGTTATTTTCGCATTATTTTATCGTCTGTTTTCCTGACATTTTTCTTTTTCTAATATGAAGGAATGGAGATTTAAAACAAAATATGAAGGAATAGAGATTTAAATTCCAACTACTTGATGGTAAGAATGTCAAACATGTTGTGGAGCTTGTAAGCTTCACATCTGCTGTGGCAGAACACAGAGAAACTACAATTTTCCGGTGATAGTTGCGGCCGGATGTTCCATCCATTATGTTCCACAAAAGTCTGACACTGAAAATGACAATTCACCTAATTCATTACAATTCAGAATTGAACTATATTCTTGAAATTGTGGTGATGGACATGCATGATTTAACATTCACTCCAAAAATATAACTTAAACATATGCATCAAAGCTAAATATAGAAACTTTTGCTCATTTATTTGTGCTAAAATACATAGAAACTTGATAAAATCACAAACAATATTAAGCTATGCTATCACTACTATATATATATATACTCTTATTGTCTGATTATACTGAACTCAAACTTCACTCCATGGCGTTTCTGTCACAACAAAAATATCCATTCATTCATTCTTCTTCTTTAATCAAGTATAACTGGAAACCGATCAAACCAAATTGAACCAACTGAAGGTGCATTACCCTTCACATCTTCACAAAAGTGGCCTACGAACACTCAACAGCTTAACATCATCAATGACAGGTCCACAAAGAGTAGAGAAGTCATCACTTCTTATGGTGTAGAATGTACTATAGAACATAATGCGAGTTCTATTGCTGACAACGACGAACATGAGCACGGCACGCTTGAAGCCGCCTTTGCCTTTGGATTCATAAGGAACCTTTAAGGTATCCCTGCCAGCGAAAGCCTCGACGATCATTGAGCCTTCGCAGGAGTTGCTGGCATCCCCCACCGAGAATGACAGATGGTAGGTCTTGCCCACAATGGTGCGGACAACTTGTGCAATGGCGCTTTCTTTACCCGCGACAAGTTCAATGGCACGTCTGCCCTGTGGAACAGTGAAACGGGCAGAGTCTATGTACTTGACTGCTTTGAGTGACTCGACCATCCAGCCTCGAAGCGGGGAATGACTATCTTCGATGTTTGGTGGGATCAAAGTACCTCAAGAAGTGTTGGGAAATATGTAAGGACAAAAATATCCATTCATTCATTCTTCTTCTTCTTTAATTAAGTATAACTGGAAATCGATCAAACCAAATTGAACCAACTGAAGGTGCATTACCCTTCGCATCTTCACAGAAGTGGCCTACGAACACTCAACAGCTTAACATCATCAATGACAGGTCCACAAAGAGTAGAGAAGTCATCACTTCTCATGGTGTAGAATGTGCTATAGAACATAATGCGAGTTCTGTTGCTGACAGTGACGAATTTGAGCACGGCACGCTTGAAGCCGCCTTTGCCTTTGGATTCATAAGGAACCTTTAAGGTATCCCTGCCAGCGAAAGCCTCGACGATCATTGAGCCTTCGCAAGAGTTGCTGGCATCCCCCACCGAGAATGACAGATGGTAGGTCTTGCCCACAATGGTGCGGACAACTTGTGCAATGGCGCTTTCTTTACCCGCGACAAGTTCAATGGCACGCCTGCCCTGTGGAACAGTGAAATGGGCAGAGTCTATGTACTTGACTGCTTTGAGTGACTCGACCATCCAGCCTGGAAGCGGGGAATGACTGTCTTCGATGTTTGGTGGGATCAAAGTAACCCAAGAAGTGTTGGGAAATATGTAAGGACCTTCCTCGAAGCCACCGTTCTTCACTAAGTTCTCTGCACAAAATTTGCACCAGAATTATGTAAGTTAATCCAGAAATTCAAGATCCCAAGTGACACCAACCATCTACTCGCTCAATCAGGTCCAGTGTTCTGTACTATTTTTGTGTCATAAGTTGAAAAACAACTAGGTAGAAGTATAACTTTTATGTATGGGACCTGACTATTAAATCTCCCAGCTGGTCATTAATTGAAATTTTCTGTACCATTCAAGTTCAAACCAAGCTATTTAGAAGCATCTGTCAACATTATCTGGCAGATAACTCCGCAACACAAACCCTTGTGTGCGTGAGCGCTCGTGCGTATGTGGATTATCATGCAATAGAGATCAGAGAACTTACTGTTAGTTGGTTTAGGAGGGTATAAAACTTTAATGGCAATGGAATCAAGAAGTGGTCCGCAAGCAGGATCTTCCTCAACACCAGGATTATGAATAACAAGAACAGCCACCTCGGCCACAGCAGGGAGCCCCCAAGAATGGGAGTCCCATCCTTCGCGACTGTACGTAGTTTGTATAGGCAAAACACCCCAGAATGGGGACACCGACACGTTCAAACGTTCGTCTTGTGCGCAGGTTCTAGCAGCACTGAAAGTGATGGCATAGAAATTGCCTTTCGTCAACTTTAAGGTTTGTTTAATGGATGCTTCGTTGCCTAGCCCTACTGCATAGTAACCCTCTGGAACTGGCAGCAACATGTCGCCTTGTTTGTGGCCTGACTCGATGTACTCCACGAATCTTGAAGTCTCCCATCCTGGTATTCCCGAGGGTTTATCACTTCTGTTCCTCTCATGTCTGTCTTGTTCGGGCCTCGCTCGAAGTTGCCATTTTCTAACAATCCTGCATCATTATTTTCACAAATTCCAATTTTTTCATTAAATTTGTAATTTATTGACGCTGAAATAAATTTCTTGCTAAGATTTGAGAGTTGATTTGACTAATAATGCAATTGTATAGAAATATTAAAACCAATTGTATTGCTAAAATTACGAAATTCGATGAATATGATGCTTCAAATATTTTCAAAATTCTGTTCGTTTACTAGAAATAGAGGGACGGACAAAATCGAAGAGGAGTTACTATCCATGGAAAGAGCCAATAGCAACTTTTCCACCAACAAGGCTATGACTATGACGCGTCATGTGAGAATTTGGCGCAGCATGTCCGAAGCCAGCTATGAATGGGCCCATAACCATTCTCGTACTGCAGTTGGACTAGGGCGACATTGCTAAAACCCAAGTCCTTAGTTAGTTACCTCCATTATATCTAATTTTTGTCGTCTTAATTTTCAATTTTTCTTACATTATATTTCTATTATTTAAAAAGAGATAGATAGTATAATAGTGGTTTGACCAGACTTAAGAGTTTCGACTTATTAGAAAATATATTCAAATTTTGAATTTCCATAACATGTGAGACAAGTTATATTTTGAGGTTCAATAATTATACTACAGTAAAATTTACCCAAAAAGATAAAAATAAAAAATAAAAAAATCAGTAGCTCAATAGAAGTATTATTGCCGGCATGAAACCAATGACTACGTAGTAAGCTTTTGTCCGGCTTGCAGAGATTTTTCTACTCACCTTACTCGTATTAATGTTTTTAAGGCTTAAATAATTAAAACATTCCCAATGAGTTAAATGCCTGTACGAGCTGATATCCATTGGAAAGCATATACTATTTATTTATTAATAACATATCACAAATTAGGAGTTTTTTCTCTTTAAAAAACAGAGCACATAAACCGTCACATCCCTTTCGTTGTATAAACTTAGTATATGAACGTAAATAGCTAGAAAGTTGACCACACTCAAAAAAAGAGAAATAGTTTTCAGTTCCAAAAAAGAAAAAGGAAAAGAAATAGTTAAGCTAAGAAGATGAAATCAAAAGGAGAGCTTACCGTCCTGGAAAGAGGAGGCAAAATGGGAAGAAATAAGGCAAGAAAGAAGGACCGGCAATAATATGAGTCCTCTCATTTTTGTTGGAGTCGTTTTCTTGTACGAGAAATTAGTGAATGAAAAGTAGAAGTGAGGAGGCAATGGGAGAAGGTGGAGGTGGTTCTGTATTTTTATACATGAAGTGGGCGGGGGAGAAGAAGAAGAAGAAGAAGAAGAAGAAGAAGAAGCGAAGAGAAGAGAAGAGAAGAGGGAAAGTAAAGCATTAATGGCGGTAGCTTCACCTGGCTTTCGAAAATGAAGAATCGCCCCTTTTGTTTTTAAGTGAGAAACAGCATATCTTAGAGGGGGTGTCATACTCATGTGGTCTGTAAGACTGTAACTTTGCATGCGTAAGACCAAAACAATACTGTTCAATCTCACATGCTTTTACTCCCTCCTCTTCTTGCATCTCTGAGTTTCCCACGTCTTCTTGGCTCCTCTTTCTCCTACCACTTGCTCTACCACACATCCGTCATTTCACTTATCTATTTACATAACCTAATAGTTGTTAGCCCAAGTGGATGGATGAGGTGTGGTTTCACTCCATCCTAATATCTTGAAGGTTGTGGATTCGAACATACTCAAAGGAGAAAAAAGAATTTAAGGGTAGTATAAGTATACATTATATTTCAGTTCAAAAAAATATATAATAGTTGTTTTATTAGTATAACAATAATAGTTTTTTTCCATTTCTTAAAGGAGATCGGTAGTAATCTCATGCCATCAAAGTTTCAACTTATTAAAAGGTTAGGTTCAACCTCTCGTATAGAGCGCAATCACCATACGAGTCCCATTTTCCTTGAAAAGATGAGGATCGCTCCACAATCGTCAGAGAGTCTATGTCATTATCTATAAAGATCAATCCATTAAAAACAACCTTTAATTTGTATGTAATTTGCAAAACACAGTTTAAACCCATATTCTCATGTAAAACGAGAGGTACATTAATCACTTGATCTGTCACCCCGCTAAAAATATATTACTTCAACATAAAACATTACATTTGTTCTCTTAAAACTCAAATATTTTATATTCATAATCTTTATCATTTAAATTCTTATATTTTATACATTATTTAATTATATTAAAAATTTGTAATTTATTAAACAGACTGTAATTTTAGTTAAAATTATTTTGTGGTCAGTTAATAGTGTTTTAAATATAAAACAATAATTGAGTGATTATAAATTAAAATAATTAAAGTGAAATAATAACATTACAAACGATAATAATAAGCCAACATTATCGTTTGTCACTAAACCTTTCCAGTTTAGTAATTAAACCAAAACCAATTTTCTCTCCGTCAATTACAAAAAACTCATTTACTGAGATGAGGTTCCTTACATCTTGGATTGAATTAATGCGGTCCCTTCTGTCTCACTCCTTTAAATGCACTTAGCTAACGAAACCAAAGCATTTTAATTTTCATACAAAGCAAAAATTATAATCAAAATAAGATAAAGGGAGTATATATTAAATTAACAAAAAGAAAAGAATGAAACACCATTATACTACGATTGAATGCATGTCCAAGATGTATTAAATAAATTAAATTGATCCCCATGAATTATATTTGATTAATAGTATGATTTCTTCAAGTGTTTCTATATAATTAATTATGGAATTAATTAAGTCTACGATATTAGTAACTATATAGTGTAGGCTGTTAGTGTAGGAGGTTGTAATTTAATGCTCCTTTTTCCCTATAAGAAGCAACTCGGTTGCCTCCAATCCCATGTTAGGAATAAAATTGGCTTGCTTCTTTGTAAGACAACATTTCCATCCTTTTTCTCATTTTATAGCTTCTTCTATATATACTCTCTTCGTCCCATAAAAAAGTTAATTTATTTTTTCACATATCTTTATAGTTATTCAATAAATAATTAATAATATAATTTATTATACATTTAAATAAAGATAATATAATACAATATAACATAACTATTAATCTTGAAGAAAAAAAAGAAATTTATAATTTAGAACGAACTAAAATAGAAACTTTATTTATCTTCATGAGACAGAGTGAGTATTTTTTTTTTCTTCGCAATGCAAAATGTGATCCAATGGAAAAATCAAGATCATCCACGCCGTTTGGACATAGCGTTTTGGATCAACCCAACAAATCTTTCGTATTTTCGATTGAAAAGGCAATTAATTTAAGTTATAATACATTTTATTTCTTTTTTAAATATCTATTTTCGCATAAAATTGATATCTATTGGAGACGATGAACTATATATTAAGAATTATTCTTAGAGTCAACTTGTTTGTTAGCTTGTTTGCCAAAATAACAAGTTTCGTAGATAGAATCTAAAAAATGTAGAAATAGATAATACGTCATGTGGAACTTACTATATACGCGCTTTTTATTTTTTCTTATGAGTTTAAAATATATAAATTTCAAAATAAAATTTAATAATAAAACAAACAATGCGTGTATATATTTGTACTTTAGCCCAAAAAAAAGTGCAGCAGTAAAAAAGTGACCATTATCTAAAAGACAGAGGTTAGAATGAAACATGTCACGAGGAGGGAGTAGGGCCCATATAGTCAGTGGTTAAAGATGGGACCCATTTCTTAAGTTTCAAAAATAAAAATAAAATAAAATGAAAATCCCAGCTGACCTAATCTCACAAATAATTCACAAGAAAATGCGATTATTTTATAATAAAACAGTCAATTTTTAACATAATAATATAATTTTATAAAAAAATATTAATAATATAATATAATTAATATAAATTAAATTTTTATAATATTTATATTTTATGTAATAATTTATGATATATAAATAATATGAACACAATAACACGAATTAACATTCTTATTCTACCGTCAGCGCATCATTTAGGCGTCTCAATGAGGCACATCATTTTATACCGTTAGATTGAAGTGGAGTAATCAGATCCGTTTATTTAATTCAGTAAAGGAGCACAATGACCAGGAGCACACAACACTTTCACTTCTCGGTCTCACTTTTGGGTTTCCCTCTCACTCAATTTCACTCACAACACTTTCCCAACTGAAACCTTAAATTTGCTCTCTTTATTTCTCTCTGTGTCTCTCCCTCGATGCACGCCCCTCATTCGGCGATCTCTCAGTCGCTGATCAGTGTCTTCTCGCTTAGTCGTTTCTCTGTCGACGGAAGGAGATAGGTGTTCGAGATTTGTTTTTCTTTTTCACTCCAGTCGCTTTTTCGCTTCTCTCTCGGCGATCGGTGCTCGCTCTCCACATTCTCGATCTCAAGTTTAGATTTTGTTAGTTTTCTGTTCTTGACGAGCTTATATGTTTTCTTTATTTTCGTTGTGTTTTAGATCTGAAATTTTAGTTTTGTGATTCTGATATAGTTCTTGCATGCTCTGTTTGAACGAATTCACTC